>LPNX010339923.1:266107-431306 GCA_001517045.1 Pseudotsuga menziesii
AACCCACTTTCCTAAGTTTTCGAGTAATTATTTATCTCCAAAGTTAATTATTGCTTGAAAAACTCAAAACAGACCAAAAATTTGGAAAAAGTAAAAAGTTCGGCAACCCATAAATACATGGAAACTTACTGAAAAGGAGTTCCTTGAGTTGGCAAAGTAAAGCGGCAAGTATCCTAAGGATTTTGGAAGAACAAATCAAGCTATTTCCGAGTAAATCAAAGCAATGGAAATTTCTTCCAAGTGGGTATGGAATGATGCATTTTCTAAGGAAAGCTTGCATTTTTTGGGAATTGTGTTGAGCTTTGAGTGTTGGCTTTCCAATTTTTTGATCTTACCATTACCAAACCCACAAAGCACTACTGCCTAGCTCTTTCCATTCGAGCTAGACTCTTCCTTTAGCAAGTGTGCTCTCCCTTGAGCTTGCTCTTTTCTATTGAAGCAAGGCTTGGCTTCTCATTTTCTCATGATGGTTAGAGGACCGAAAGGCTGTTGTAGCTCTGCTGTTGTAGTTTGTAATACTTTTTGGAATAATAAAGGCTTTGGAGGTAGATCTATGGTGTAACGCTTTTAATGTGTGGATGGTAATTGTCAAGTGCTCTTGAGGTATAATTTGTCTTGTTTTCTTTGCTTTATGTTGGTTGAATTTGGCCTTTGAAGGGGAGCTATATCCCAGTAGGATAAGATTAGAAAAGCTTGTTTGCTTCATATTCTTATTGTTCATTTGCAAGTAGATTTCTTAGAACGGCATGCTCATTTTGTTTAATACTCATGTTTTCCAAGTTTTTGTTGTAGGTGGCACCAAGCTTTGAACCATTTTTTGTGCAAGGATTCCCAAGTTTGCAAGTGATCTCACTTGAAGAAGGGGTTGAGCTTGTTTGCATCCTCCTCGTCTTCAATTTCTTATGAAAGACATAGTCCCTCGTTGTTCAACCAAAGAAGATTCCACGGCCCAAAGTTCCCAAGCTTTCAACTCTTTTCTTCTCTCTTTCCTTCACCATTTCAAAATTAAAATTTTCCGGTTACTAGTTACTTTCAGTAGTGTTAATCATTTTAGTGTATAAAAAATATCATAAATAATTTGATTTGCATTTATAAGTTTAGATCTGATTTTAAAAGGCTTACAATTCATAGATCTAACTCCCAAAACTAAGTACTTGCATTCTATATTTTCATATCATTTAAAGTACTTGAGTTATATGCAATTTTTTTTATACTTTAATTGATTAATCTAACACATTTAGCATAAGCTGGTTGGCTGTTTTGCAGCAGTTGATGATCAGGTAGAGAGGCATTTTGGCGATTTTTTTTTTCAGATTTAAGCTATCAAGGAGCCACCTTTCTTCCTACCTCTTCTTTGGGTAGTTTTAAAACCCAAAAATTTGTAAACTTGTGTCTCCTATTCTACAAGGAACACAAGTACTTCTGATTGTAATCATTGTAAAAAAGAGAAGCAAGTGGGCAACCAAGTGCCCACACCCCATCCCCTAAGGGGATTCACTTTTTTTTTATTATTTTAATTTTTTTTAAATTTTTTTTCATGTTCGTTTACTTTCTTAAGTTAAAATTAACTAATCTGACTGTGTTCTTGGAAACGAGAGTATCAACACTGTGATTTAAACAACTCATATTTAATTTTAAAACTCTTAAAATAAACAAGGCTTCAATTCCTGTATGCTATTGTGACCACTGCTGGCAGTTGGCTAGATCGGTGGGACAATCAGAAAGGGATTGGAGTGACCAGTAATTAGTTTCACACTCCAATTAAATTCCCCAAGTGAAAATTCGACATTTCTCGAAATTACTCGTTAGTGGAGAAATTTTGCAAGTGAAGCAAGAACTACTAGAAAGTGACCGTGGGGCCCTGTTAGGCTACACTCTTGTTGGTGTAGTGTTGAACACAACCCGGCGACTCCATCTAGCCCACACGTCACTGTGAGAGCCACTTCTGAGTAAATCTCGACATATTCCTCGTACCCCTCGGGTATATTTGGAATACCATTTTCCCTTTAATTATTAGATCATTACCACATTTTTAATAAAATCGATTAACAATTTACCCACTCCCTAATTACTCATTTAATAATTCTAAAACTGACCAACCGAGACATTGCAATACTTATTGAGACATCAGTAGCAACCCCTTTACACAAACACTCCATTAGCACTGGTCTATCTGGCATTCTTATTTATTGTTGATGTCTAAGTTAATTAATGCGTTATATGGAATGTTATTTTATATGCTAGTTATTTAAATTATTTGCAGTTTATCTTAGTTTTAGTATTTATTGTTATCATCTTCTAGAATAGTTGCTTTATTTTCATATATTAAAACAATCTTAGATTATTTTACTAGGGACCACCCCCCTTGGCTTCGCTAGGATAGAGCCTAGACGGAGGAGTCAAGATCAAGCGACAGTGCTTGACTCTTGCTTGCCCTCAAGGTCGCACCCAGTGGCTTGAAGATTTCTGCCACGTGACTGAGGGGTGAATCAGGCGGCAACAGCCATAATATTGAAAGTCTAAAGTAAAAGCGAGTCACTACATAAATTCCCTCTTGAGGAAACTTCATTCTGAAGTTGATATCTAAACTCTCATATATGAATCATGCAATGTTAGGTTATAAATTACACAAGGACATTAACCATCATTCCTTATCATAGAGACATCTCACCAAATGATTTCATTCAATTACTTTGGCTAGCCCTAAAGGGGGAACCACATCATGGCACACTGGAGCACTGGAAGCCTCTCTCCTAACATCTGAAGCCGAATGATGGAATCTCAGAATAGCAATCTGTCTGAAAGAAGAAATGGAAAAAGAGCTATAATGAACTTTTTCAGTCTAACAGTTGATTCTTTTACCAGTCCTGGTAATCCAGGACAATCAATTATGGCAAAGGGACGAGAAACATTCATGTAAACACAGATGCATGCAGATGAGGTATAATGCCTTGGCCAGGTTGCCTCTGAAATGTTCACATAAATGTCCAACATGTTGCCTATATCAAGAAAGATTTCTTTTGATGAAAACTCCAGATGGAGTGAACACACGTGAACCCACATTGGTGTCATGGCGAAACCTTCATTCTACATGTCTAATTTTTCTTGCCAGAAACATATAGGAAGGTCTGATGACTTGATGAGTCAAATAAATGGGGGTCTTCTTCAAGGATACAATCTCTGACCTTAGTCATGTAGAAGTCCTTCGCACAGAGATTTAGCTCAGTAAAGCCTTTGAGCTTCCACTTTGCATTGGTCCAACCTTTCAAAGCTTGTTCCAATGACCTAAAATCTAAAATCTGCAAATCGCCGTGTTATCACTTGGAAATTCCTTTCCTCCAAACAATAAGGGAGTCTGGATAACTAATAGGCAAAGAGACACCGTCACCTCACTCTGAACCTGTCTCACTTCTGTTTGTTGCTATGCTAACCACAGGGGGCTTCCCTGAAAGCCCTAATCATATGCTCTAATATAAATTGATATGAGCTGAGCTAGTCAATAATGCAAATACTCAAACACAAGAAATGAAGAATGCAAGTACCAGGGAGATAACCACAACTGGACATGCTGTACATTCTAAATTTCATTGGATATGTATAAGATTACAAAAGTGTGGTAGGTGGAGGTAGATGAAGTGTTAGGTGGAAGTCGGTGGGGTGTCAATGGAGTGATGACCTTTGGCCAAGTTATGTATGAAATATTTACAATGATATGGGTGAGACAAAATATAAAATACAAAGCTACCGTTGTAGTACATGTTCAGAGAAGTGTTGCAAATATCTCTGATTTCTTCCAAGTTTTTCAGACTGCCATTTTGTCCAATATTTTCAGAATTCTTCAGGTCTAATTTTATTCATACGGATATTTTCTGATAATTTCGTATATTTTGAATTTTCCCCGATATTTCCTGTAAGTTTCCTTTGGAACTCTCCACGATATATTCCCCGAAATGATATTTGCAACATTGTTTTAGAGTTTAGATAAAGTCCACTAGGAACTAGGATTACATCGTATCACTTGCCCATTTAGAGGCTACTCATGCTGACAACTCTTGTGTTGGTTATTGTGTTTTCATGGTTCTTTATGAGACATTCCCCTATCTGAGTTACAGCATGAAGCATTCAGAATACTTGTATGGCTGGGTGGAAGCATATTTGGTTCTCCATTGAGTGCTTGTTGGACCAGTGTTATTGCTTTGTAGGCATATTTGGGTTATAGTTAGAAAATCTAATAGCTGCTATGGTTGTTTTGAAGAAACTATATTTATTTACTATTCTGCAGATTCATTGCAGTTAGTCTTAGTATTTTCATTTTGAGAATGAGCATGCTGCAATAAGAATAATTATGTTTTGATATTTTTTTGAAATTGACCTATTGTGCAGTTAAATGCCACAGGAAGACCAGATGAGAATCTTCTTATTGAATTTGTTTGTGGTTCAAATCCTGCCAGCTCAGAAACTTCACTTTATGACCTGATTATGAGAAAAGCAAACCTTTGTTTACAAAAGGGCCAGCTTAGAACGAGCATCTCCTTTCAACCTGGACATTCAGCAAGTTTGGAGGTTAAATATTTACTATCATAACATTTTGAATTTCTGGAAACTTTCTTATCATTTCCTTTTTTTAGTGTAAGTAGTATTTCTGAATTTGAGCAAATATCTTTTATGTTTTCCAGTTTTTTTGCTTTCTTTAATGCAGTTATGGTACTTGTATACATCGGTTTCTCAGATTTTCCCTAAATATATTCTCTAATTTATGGAGAGTTCCATGTCATTTTATTCTTCTAGTTGAATTATATCTGAGGTTGAGAGAATATCTTTACATTTTTCCATGCCTCTTTCATAATGCAGGTACGGCACTTGGAACTTGATGAACTGGAGCTTGCCTCATTGCGTGGAATGGTACAGAAGGTTTGTAGCGTTCCAGTTGAATATAATGCCTGCAAACTGTCCTGGTCTGCAATTCTAACATTTATGTTAATTCTTTGTTTACATGCACTTGTGTAGATATGTATGCATGTCACATGTCACAAGTATATCTGTCGATAATAGCTATTGTTAGAGGAAGTTTTCATAGATCTTATACACATTAAGACAGTAAACTTGATATCCTGGAGACAGTGTGATTATATGCTTACTTAAGCACTAAAGGATTGTGAACACAAACTCAATATTATAACTGTAGCGGATGGGTACTCTACTTGTAGGGGAACTTATATGTAGAACTAAGTTTTTCCAGAGTGTATCTAGTCTATAGTAGCCAGGGTATGCCTTCCTAGTTCTGCACGGTGTGAATCCAGGATGAGGACATGTTCCACATCTTGGGTCTGTTTCAGGGTACATCTTTCCTGCACATGGATGTGGATTGCATCCACATCAAATTTCAGCAGAAATCAGGGGATTCGAGGGAACAATTTTTGAAAAAAAATCAAAATAGAGAAAAAAGCAAATTAGAAAAAATAAAACTTAAAAAATTGTTATGTCTTGATAACAACTCTGTAGGTTGAATCTGTTTAGCCTAGGAAAATACTTGTAACAGCCCTCCACCATTCTTTTTACTGTTTTGTCTTTTCATGCTCTATTTTTTCTACCTTGGTGATTCAGAAAGTTTTTTTTTCTTTTCTTGAAATAAATCCTTGGGAAGCTCCTTAGCACTTTGCCCCATTCCGAGAATGGTACCTAGTATAAAGTGTGTTTCGTAAATATAGTGCACCTGGCTCCATGGGAATTGACTCAGGGATCTGCACAGCGTGCCAAGATTGCTAGCAGTGCTCTGTCTACAGTGGTACCTGTTGGCACAAAAATAACACCCTATGGTGTGCAAGGTCATCGCTAAAGTGTAGCTATGTGCAACTATGGAAGTAATGCCACTGTCACCTTAGCAATTACTTCCCTTCTCTTTAGTGATTTGGATAAATCACTAGGGGGGGCTTCCTAAAAGCAACTGAGTGTCAAGAGATTAGGCAGATTGAGATTACTTAGCAAGGTTGACTATGGAAAATATTACTTAGCAAGGTTGATTATGGTTGTGAGTTAGAAAATCTTATTAATTGCTGAAATCTAAAATATTGAAAGAGACGACTCACAATTTGATGACAACATCCATGAATCAATGAAATTACTTCTAAGTTACCAGGATGCGGATCTGGATATGGATACAAATCCGGATCCATCAAATTTTTGAAAAGCCAGGATCTGGATATGTCAGGGAAACGGAAAATACAATCTATATAATTAATTTTTTATATATCCTAAAATAAAACTTGTATAATTTTTTTTTAAAGTATAAAATTTCAAATATATAACTTATGTATAAATATTAAAGTTATATTAAAAATGAGAAATAAAAATTAATATATAATTTATAATACTTAATACTTATAAATACTTACTAATAATAACTTATATGAAACTTAAATTATATTAGTATGAAACATCACTTAAATATAAAACCTACTATGAAAAATAACAATTGTTATACTTAAATTACATTAGTATGAAGCATGAATTATATATATTAGTATGAAAAATAAGTTAAATAACCAAAGGAAAGATGGCTAATGCTGCACGCCAGTCCACGGGCCCTGACCATTACTGACTCCATAATCATCCATATGCCATTAGATCCAAGCGGGAAATCATGGCACATGATAAAGCCACAAAAAGCGGGATTTGAAGTAACCCTAAGAGCGCCCTCGAAGCAATGTTTAAGAATTATGCATTTTATTATGGGAAGCCTGCCCACCAACGATAGACTTTGTCCAATGGAATTAGCGGCGCGATTTCACTATAGAACTTATCAGTATGATTTCACCGCACAAATTATCACCTAACAACACCTCCCTTCGGAAAATCGTGTTCTGCTAGATGACAAAACCCTCCACATAAGTTTCATTTGACATGGGTACCTTTCGGAGTGGAGCTTAGGCGGATTCAAGCGGATCCAGATCTGAAGCCATTTTAGATCTAGGGATCCATGGATGTATCCCCCAAGGCCCGTGGATCCGGTAGCACATAGTTACTTGCATATGAAATGTATTTGAATAAAGCAAGTAAATGTAAGCAGCCCATTAGCTTAGGTGAATATATCTCGTACAATTTGGATCCATATTTTTTCTTGCAGGTGAAGAGGGTGATTTGATAGAGGCGCATTGGTTAGGGACACGCACTCTGTCTCTCTGTCTCATATCGTCGTTTAACAGAGAGTGATTTTGTCTTTCGATCAATCATTTCTCTCATCTTTTATCTATTCATTTGCATTTGTCATTTTTCTTACCGATCTCATTGGTCCTCACTTGGCTTGGTAGGAGAGAGGGCGCACCTGTGGGTTCCTGGGCGACTTGTGTATAGTGGGATTTTCATCATCCTTCCACTTAATCTATGCAAAAGATAGTCCTCGTCATTTCGGCATACTTCCTCGAAACATCAAGTTTTCTCGGGTAAGTTTCTCTCGTTATTTTTCTATCCATTTGTTGCTACACATTTTACTTCTTTAAAACCCTAATTAAGTAAGTAGGAAAATTCACTGAGCTTGTTTCACATAGATTTTGGAAATTTTGGCATCTGGGTATTTGCAACTATACCCCGAAATTGGTAGGTTTCCTAGGGTGTCACCTTTTGACACCATTTGCCCACAATGTATGTGATAACAAGGACTTACACCCCTGTGACCTACCTGCAGAATTCTCCCTCTTTCCCAACTTTGCCTCTTCTCCCGTGCTTTAAACTTGTTCAACCGATGAATAAAGTCACATTTTGACAAAACCTGTCTTTGAGTGAATGCATTTAATGATTCTCTATCTTGATGTGCTTTTATACTTGAGCTGAACCCCCAATTTACCAAAACCCTTATCTCTTACTTAGATGTATAGTCAAGATTAGTCTAAGTCACTAATGCATAAAAATACACTTTATTAGAATCAACAACTAAATATAAGACTTTCGCTTTATTACTAAAGTGAACTACAAAATAGATTAAATTTGAACTACTTTTGGTATGTTCACACCGAGCTTGTGTGGAAGTTCCTGTCCGTGCCACAATCTTCAATAGATGTATGCCCCAAGTCCATTCAAATGCTCCAAAGGTACCAGCTACAAACCCTATCAATGCGATGCCAATCAGAATGTGAAACCTCATACAATATGTGGTGTAATACGCCCCATTGTAATGTTTTGTTATTGATAAATAGGGAATTGACTGAGGACATTAAATAGTGGGAGCATATTAGAATAATTATTCAGTATTATTAAGTCATTAGTATAGTAAAGAGGGCCATCAAAGTTATTATCATAAAGCATGCAAGCCTTATTTCTTTAGTCTTATGTCAACAAGCAATTAGAATTGCATGCATGCAAAAAGTAAAGTGCAAACCCTAAAAGTGACATAAAAACCCTAAAAGTACATGCTAAAGCTATATAAGAAGGGTCATTGAACCAAAAGGTCATCTATTATTATTACTGTTGATTTGGAGTTTTTGAGCAGCAGCAACAAGTGTAGCAGCAACAGTTGGGGTTGAAAACGACGTCTTCAGCTAACAAGGGGTTTGGTAGTGAAATCTATATGCCCTAATCTCTTTCAGGGTAGGCCATCCAGGTCTACTATCAACATTCACTGCATCCTTTTGTATTCAGTGATCCAACACCAACAGACTATCTATTTGCAGGTTCACGTTTAATAGCTGGGAAATAGCTGGAAAACCCTAGAAGGATTCGCTGGGACCCTTTAGCCCAATCTTTCCTTTGCATGTTATCACTATATCTCTCAGCAGGTTTAGCACATCACACTGGGTGATCGTCAGCTCATTGCCAACACATTCATGGCATCCAACAAGAGATTCCCAGCAGAAGGGGAGACGTCACCCTCTCCAACAAAACAATTCGCTAGGGGTCTTGGCGGAGTCAGATCCTCTGCATGAACCAGCCTATCTCTTTGGGAAGGAGAGACTATCATTCCTACAAAGTCTCAACAACAACAGACACCTCCTTCATAAAAAACCTCACATTTCATCAGGAGAGAGCCTCCTTGTAGTTGGGCGTCAACAGCAGGAAGGGAGCACTATTATATTCCCTATTCAGCACCACCTGCATGCAACATATCTCTAGAGTACTATCAGCTTACTTATCAGTGGTAAGTGTACAACTTCTTTCTTTAACTTTCCACCCTATAATCTCTCCAGATGTGCTATATTTTAGGACATTTGGGCACGGCAATGTTGCATGCACTTTTTATTCAGTCTTTTGCACATCATTGAGTGTATGAGCAACCACATAGTAGTAAAGAACCGTAGAATATCAGTTTGGGATATTACAGTGGTATCAGAGCATGTTCCTGGGCAACTGTGGGCTTGAACATGAAGACAATGAGAGGGATCTTGACCGGAAATTTGTAGAGGTTAGCAACACTTGCCTCTATATCGGGAATATCTAGCCTTGGGCGATGAGGTATGTGCAGCATTGTCCTTTCAAGACTATTACACCATCAAGTTCGGAAGCCAACCCAAGGATTTGGATCAGGATGTCCTTAAAAACATAGTTGGAGGAGTGGAGAAAGATGAACCCGAAGTACAGGTTGATGGTGAGCTTGATTTGGAGTTAACAGTACTTGATGAGTATGCGCATGAGGAGATAGCATTAGAGCCATCCCGTGAGTTTAGCGACACCAACACATTCGATAGTCAGATTGTGGTCAAACTGTGTGATAATTTGGAGTTGGTACACTCTTCATCACCTACAATAGGAGTTTAGATAGTTATGACAGCCCAGATATATGAGGTGCAAGGCAACGAGCACAACAGTCGAGACAGTGGGCACTCGCACATGGAGATTAGGGAGAGTTTATATAGGCATGAGATAGAGCTCCCGGTTGATAGTCACCGAAAGAAGATTGAACGTGTTAAAGAAAGCATTCTAGCAATGAAAGAGAGGACCAAGATACTCCGGGACACCATATTACGGCGAGCTGTTGAGATTACAGTTCTTCGAGTTGTATGTACTGATTCAGCGATCCAGCTTTCTAGTATTGAAGAGCAGGTAGATTCCTTGATGGGGCAGCAAAAGAAACATACTATTGCATTTCAAAGCAGTCGTCTTCAGGAGTACATAGACAAGGCTTGCAGTAGCTTGAGTCCACATTTGCATAATGGAAGATGGTTTTTACTGGTTGGCCCAGATCAAGAAATTGGGCAGCAGTATATGAGCATTCTAGCTGAAATCAGAAGGGAAGAATGTCAGCTTGGAAGGATTATTCCTTGTGATGGTGCTTATGGACAAGGTCCTTTTTGGGGGTTGGATTAGAGAGAGATTAAGAGTTGGTGTCCTATTGAGTCCTAGCTAAGGGTATATACTATAGTCCCACAAGAGCCTTGGGATATTTGGGATGAAAGATGTACAAGTTTGCATTGGGATCCAAGTGGGAGACCTTATGAGGGATGGATATAGTGTTTACTGATGGGGTTACTTGGGAGTCTACAGGATGCTCCTTGTGTCGATACTACGCAGGGTAGCGATGGGTGCATTTTTTACCTCTGCAATTCTTAGATTGATTTGGGACCATGGGATTACAATGATTGGAAGTTTAGTATTCCTAGAGGATTCTTTCGAGAGGTCTCTTGTGATGGTACCTCGTTTACACAATGGTTAGTTACTCTACTTATAGGAGGCTTCCATGGGATATCTTGTGATGGTACCGTGCAGTACATTACTTTGAGCAGAGGGTGCTACAGATCTCCTAGGATAATTTGGGACCCTAGGATCATCCCCGGATTCAGTTGGTTCAGTTGATTGATTGTGGAGTTGCGTTGGGATTGCTTGAGGACAAACAATCTTTGGCGAGGGAGGATAGTAATGTTCCGTTATTGATAAATAGGGAACTGATTGAGGACATTTAATACCGGGAGCATATTAGAATAATTATTCAGTATTATTATGCCATTAGTATAGTAAAGAGGGCCATCAGAGTTATTATCTATGAAACCGGACACGTCCAAAAGGGCCTGCGTGTTCCATGTCCGCGTGTCGGACACGGACACGCTAACAGAGCGTGTCCGACACATCTTTGCAGCGTGTCCTATGTTTGGACACGCGTGTCCGAGGATTGTTAGTGCGTGTCTGGAAAACAGGACACGTTTTCCACTAAAAAAACGCCCAGAATTGCTTTAAATCAAAATTTTCTCTTTCTTTTTATCATTTGCAAGTGCGAAGAGGGTTCTAAAGTGTGTTTGGTGTCCAGGTGAAGAAGATTTGAAGGATTTAAATGTGTAAGTACTAATGTTAAATGTGCATTGATTTTAATTTTTGTTGAATATTCGTAAAAATTTGGATCTATATGTCTATATTTTTAATANTCAGGTGACTTAGGTTATTATCATAAAGCATACAAAGCATGCAAGCCTTATTTCTTTAGTCTTAAGTCAACGAGGAATTAGAATTGCATGCATGCAAAAAGTAAAGTGCAAACCTTAAAAGTGACATGCAAACCCTAAAAGTACATGCTAAAGCTATATACGAAGGGTCATTGAACCAAAATGATCATCTATTATTATTATTGTTGATTTGGAGTTTTTGAGCAGCAGCAACAATTGGGGTTGAAGACGACGTTTTCAGCTAATCTCTTTCAGGGTAGGCCATCCAGGTCTACTATCAGCATTCACCGCATCCTTCCGTATTCAGTGATCCAGCACCAACATAGTATCTATTTGCAGGTTCACGTTTTACAGCTGGGGAATAGCTGGAAAACCCTAGAAGGATTCACTGGGACCCTTCAGCCCAGTCTTTCCTTTGCATCTTATCACCATATCTCTCAGCAGGCTTAGTGCATCACATTGCGTGATCGTTAGCTCATTGCCAGCACATTCAGGGCATCCAACAGCTGATTCCCAACAGAAGGGAAGACGTCACCCTCTCCAGCAAAACAATTCGCTAGGGGTCTTGGAGGAACCAGATCCTCTGCTTGCACCATCCTATCTCTTCGGGAAGGAGAGACTATCATTCCTACAAAGTCTCAACTGCAATAGACACCTCCTTCATAAAAAACGTCACATTTCATCAGGAGAGATCCTCCTGGTAGCTGGGTGTCAACGGTAGGAAGGGAGCACTATTATCTTCCCTATTCAGCACCACCTGCATGCAGCATATCTCTGGAGTACTATCAGCTTATTTAACAGTGGTAAGTGTACAACTTCTTTCTGAAACTTTCCACCCTATAATCTCTCCAGATCTGCGATATTTTAGGACATTTGGGCACGGCAATGTTGCATGCACTTTTTATTCAGTCTTTTGCACATCATTGAGTGTATGGACAACAACTTAGTAGTAAAGAACCGTAGAATATCTGTTTGGGATATTACACCCATACACAAGATACTTAATAAATCATTACACAGACATAATAATTTATTTAATCCCTTATGATTTAATTGAACTTCTATAATAAATTAGTAAAAGTTTTTGCTGGATAGTGATTAAATTTATTACAAAGTGGAGGACTGCTACAAACAATTGTACGATTTTTAGATCTATCATTTTAGGCTTGGTCATTTCAGTATTATGTTTCCTGCTTTCGGAAATAGACTACTAACAAATCTGACTTTCAGATGCACAGGAACAAATGGGCATATGCTATCATGTTTTTGGTGCGGGAAAAGCTCTGTTTCTGAGAGAGATAGTAATTGTTGCACAATTTGTTGTATGGTGATTGGGCTTTATGGATTAATCACTTGTTTATCTCTCTTTAGAATAATATACTATTCAATTTTATAGTGCCTCTAGAGTCTTGAAAAGTTTCTTTTTAAATCAGGCATGCTTTTTGGTTAAATTCTATTTTTGGAGAAAAACAGTGTGAAGAAATTGCTTTTCTTCGCAACTATATACTTCAGTTCTATGTTGCTTGATGCCCTATAATGCTATATGCACATTCTATTTCGGCATTCAAAGGTCCAGACTCCAAATTGTGTCGATTCGAGTTTTCATTATCTTTAATGCACATCACATTGTTTTACCTTCTATGGGCATCCTTGAATTATGAATGTGTGTTAAATAATTTCACAATAAAATTTGCTGCAATATCAATTAACAAATATTTGGCTTTTACCTCTCCAATCGCTAGGTTTTGGAGACATTTGCTCAAATCTACCATTCATATCTTAGCTTTGTTATATTATGAAATTTTTGTTTACTTACACTCGTTAATTTCAATTCTGTTCTATAGAGAGCTGGATGCTATGGGCCTGATTTGTTGGATTTTGGCAGGCAGAACTCGAACTGAATTTTCACAAAAGGAAAGGTCAAGGAAATGTATCTGTTATGCGGCCAAGGTTTAGTGGTGTGCAAGGTGAATCCTTGGATGTTTCTGCTCGTTGGTCAGGTGATGTGGTAAGTGATTTTCTTTTTCTGATATCATTCTTATACTTTCCCTTGTTTGAAATGATAAAAGGTGGTCTGAAACTCTGAAATTCTGTTCTTTCTGTCCTGTTAATGTTGTGGACTCTGCTTCAGATTTCTGGTGCATGCACCATGGGATATGCTCAGGGCAAGAAAGATTGGTGTAGATTATTAAAACTTTAATCTTGGAGAGGAGACAAGGATGGTAGCATGGTATTCGTTTACCATATGTCAAAGAAATAGTAGATGTCCTGCAAATATATTTGTGTGAATTAGTGCACTGGCTTCCATCTGTCTTCATCTGTTTGTTACAGCAATATCCTAACATATTGAACTATAAATTAATGAATAAGAGATTAAGTGATACACACGAAGGATTGCAGAAATTAACTTTATTCATAAAATCCATATCCACAAATAAGCAAGAAAAAAACATATAATGCTCCCATACATGCCCTACATTATCTCTCCATACCCAACATTCTTTTTGTGGGTAGGAGCACATCACCCGATTTCCCCCCTCTTCTATCAATTTGCTTGGTTTGAATGTTAGTAGAGCTTTTGTGTCTACCCTGAACTGCCTCCCTTGGTCCAGTTGGCTTCTCCTAGTGTGGGACACTCCCTATGACATGATCATGCTCAGTATTGGGGACTTCACAGTAATCAATGAGAACACAAGCTCACCTTCTGGTTTATGTAATAACTAAAGACCAACTTGTCTTTAACTTTTTGTTTGTGGCTTGGTTGAGTTGTTCTCTTTGTTGTGGCATTGATTGCTCCCAGTCTCTCTCTTTGAGGGTGAAACTTTACTTAGTGTCTAGAGTTTACCCATTCTGGGTTAGCCCTACTTTTATGTGTTACCATATCATTTATTTTTATTGTTTGGGGAGGAGATGTCCTAGCCTACTAGGTGCATACGCATATAAGAGTTCAGTTTTCATGACCTACATTTGGGTTGCTGTAGGCCCTCCAACCTCTTGTGAATGAGGGTTATGGTTCCCTTGCTTTGATAGAGATAGTGTTTCGAACATGATTTTTAGGATATCTCGTGCAAACTTGTCCTTGTGGACTTCATGGTCAGGCCCGCTGTTTTGTATGGTTAAGAGGTTTGGGGATTGAATTTGCTTGTGTCTAACTATGCCCGCACTAAGAGTATTCGGACTGTCTTAGTCCCTCAGTGCATCATCCATGGGGAGTTTGTTGCACAACATTTCTAGACTGAGATTGTATTTAGAGTGGTAGAGTTGTTGCGTCGCCTTAGAAGATTTGGCAACTTTCCAGCGGGAAAAGGGTGGTACCTTCATTTTTTAACCGATCACTAGAGGTCAACTCCTAGTTAGGCCCCTTCGTTGTGGGAGTGTAGTGATAGTATTCAAAGGTTTTATGTTTCGTGTAGTTAGTTGGTATTTTGATAGATTGCCTTCCCTTGTTTATGTTCTCTTTGGATGCTTCAGGCCATTTCTTGCCTAATAAATAAGAGATGAAAGGGATTGTTAGGGAGAATATTCATAGGCAGTATGCCTAGGTTACTTGGGTTGCCCACCTAAGGTTTTGATATCTAAGATAGCCTTTTATGCATAATAGTTCTTGGAGCTTGGACATGGCCTCATATTATGACATTGGATGCATAGGCTCAAAATCCCACTAGCCTAATTTAGAGTGGGCTCACATCAGCTTAGTGTCGAAGTTGAACACCAGATAACACGAGAGAACATATTTTGTCAGATCTGCCATGGATAGGAGACAGAGACATAGGAACATTTCATATTTAGATGCCTTCATTACTATCAGATACATAGTCGGTTCCATTGACTGTAGACAGCCCCATAACAACCTTTCCACCTTTTTCCGGTGTCTAGGCCAACAATGCCTAACATTAGACTTGGGAGAATCCCTTACGCTTAGAGATCACATACTTCAGCTCCCCACCCAACAAAACACCATTTAGTAGATTGCGTCTTTCTTTCCTATGCTCCCAATGGATAGGGGCACCAAGAAGTAGGAAGATGACAATACCATTATATTTCCTAGATTAGCTAGACCCCAGGAGGCACTGCAACCTTGAACAATGAGACCAATGAGGGCTTGATTTAGGAAGGCTAGGGATGGCTTATGCATAGCTAGTTGGTGACCCTCTGTTATGAAATTAAATAGCATAAATATAGATAATAAATAATCATAATAATAATAATAATTAATTAATAGACATAATGAAAATATGTGTCTTATTGTCCATCAGTCTGTCAGTTTTGTACCTAGGGAAGTGTTCCCCTAAATGACTTTAGCCTTAGTCATTTAGAAGGGGGAAATAAAGCGACCCTTGCATTAAATGACTTAAGTGACATTTAATTTGACTTTAGAGCATAAAGTCAGTTTTTGATAAATTTAAGTGGGTGAGTGAAATTAATATTTTAGAAATAAAATATGAGCAATTAATTTCAACCGTAGATCTAATTCAATCTCAGCCTTTGGATTAGATGTTTCTTCACCTACCTATGGTTATGAGCAAAAAGCAAGGGAAAGGCCATTCTAGCATTCATTCTTGTGAGAAGATTGGACAAGAGAGAGATGAAGGAGAGTGAGCACGAATTTCGAGACACCAGCTGAGAGAGATTTTCAGTTGGCACCAAAACCGAGGTGATATTTGCTGGCACAGATTTCGAGGAGTACGGCCTTCATTAAATTGCAAAGTTCCCCCAAGGTCCGGGACAGTGGGACGCGGGTTCAAGGAGACGCACATTTGGGACGTGTGGAGACCACCCCCAAATTTTAGAGAAATTCAGCGGGGACGGCGGGACGCGATAGTCATAAAAAATTTAAAAATATTAAAAATATAAATCCCAACAATAACAAACATTCATCATTCTGGAATCTGCAATCGTGCAATGCAAATGCAAAATTCAAAGTTCAAACACATTACAAGATTCATCAAGATTATCATTATATTAATAATAATCTATAGATATATTATATATCAATATGAATCTATGATTAACATGCACATTATATTTGATAATCTTTAGATTTGACTTTTAAGTGATTGAAAAAATGAATCAATGATACTAGATAGTATGATATTGTATTTGTTTCACGGCCATTGATAGTTTAGAATTATATAATATACTTTAGGTTAGACATTGTAAATTATATTTAGTTTTTATTATCTAGTTTGTAATATTCAGTTTTTAATATTTTTGTTTATGTTTTAAATTTAAAATTTTATTATTATTTAGTTTTTAATATTTTTTTATGTTTTAAATTTAAAATATTAATATATAAGTTTATAAGTTTATAAATAATAAAATTTTAAGTTTGATTAAATGGTTTTAATTTTTTTTAATGATTTATTTATTTATTTTTTGTTTTTTTAAATTAAGAAAAAACAAATTTCGGAGTTTCGGGGCGGGACGCCCACAAGTCTCGGCGAAGTTTCGGAGTTTCGCCGGGATGCCAGGAAGTCCCCCCAAGTTTCGCCAAGTTTCGCTGCTCACTGAAACGTTTTGGTCCGCGTCTCGCCAAGTTTCGCCAAAAGGGGGACGTCCGGAAACGTTTCGGATTGAGTTTCGGAGTCCTCGGGACGCGAGAAATGCCAAAATGCGTCCCCGTGTAACACTGTTAAATTGCAGGCACAGAATTCGAGTACGACAGCATTTATTGTGTGCGCAGATTTCGAGGAGAAGTATGGCAGCATTTATTGCCGGCCGTATAGTACGGATTTGGCACAGATTTTGAGGTTAATATCAGGCACAAATTTTGAGGAACTTACAGCACATTTCCCGAGGCAGCATGCATTAAATTTCTGGCTCGAATTTTGAGGTGTACGGCTGCATCTATTACAGACCGTATAGTATGGATTCTAGGTCTGTTTGGCATGAATCCCGAGGACAGCAGTTTGCTGTTCATACACAGAAATCAAGGACAGCAAAGCAGTGATTTCCAGGCTTGTTTTTCAAGACTGAAATTGCACGGAAACTGAGGCAGCTCTTGCACAGAAATCGAGGCAGCTTGCTGGGCAAATTTTTCTGGGTTGAGATAAGTAGATTTTGACTGTAAATGAATGTCTGATTTTTATCCTAAAGAAATAAGAAACTCTCTCTCTCTGACTGGTTATCCCCTTGTGGGTGTTTTCTAGGGCCATTGGCCAAAAATTCCTGAGTACTGTGTGTTAAATGGTGTGCTGATTATTTATTTTCTGTCAATGAAAAAGTGAAGTTACAGCTGTGTTTTAAGTCTGAAAATTGTATGTTTATTTCCAGTCATTTAATTTTCTGAGTATGAAATAAACTGAGACAAATTTTACTTATAAACCGGAGGCTGAAAACTTGCAAAATCTACACAGTCAAGTCTCCATATGAATTATAAAATTATTCATATGGGCACTGATAGACTAGATCTAAGATAAGACCTGACTGATGGACAATTGTAGTTCCACTTGGCTTTTGGGCATGATTAGGGTTCATTTAGGGGACTTATTAAATGACAATGTTAAATTTTAAAAGTAAAAGCGACATTCTCCTTATCTTTCATTTTCTATCCTTTTACTTAAATTCTTCCATTACCATTAATTGTTTTGGGATGTTTGAGAGTGGTTCCTAGCTCATCAGACTTCATATGCAAAACTAGAATTTTAGATCCTGTTCATAGTTCAACAGACTTAATAGTTTTCAGGATTTCTGGATTGCAACGTTTCCACTGGATATATCAATTAGTTGAATATATCAATTAGTCCACTAGCAATAAGCACTTATGTGTAATACTTTCTTTATATATTTAAATTTTGAAGAAAATAAAAGAAATTGTTAAATAATCATGAACAGATTTATACAGGAGATGGAAAATGTTTCAAATCTGAAATAAAATTGATTAAATATCAGAATAATAATCAGATCCAAAAAAAATTTAAATTAGTAGATGATTTTAGTAATTAACAATTTCATTCCAAGTTACGTGTAATCTTTCCTTACAAGTCCCTGCGAGGGTGAGGATCAAAATTATACTTAGTAGCTTAAGGCGGGATATTACATCACACAGAGATATCTGGTGTTTGTGAAAACAAAAATCTAAATAGACTAGCTGGACCAATTAAGCTTTAAATGTGTCACTGTCTTGATTCTGCAAAAACTGTTCTAATTAGCACTGGAAATTAATTCAGAAATCTAATAAAATTGAGCAAACTATAAGAACAAACGAATAACCTTTAAATCATAAACACAATTGATGTTTTCTGATCCTTGTTTTGCCACCTTCATGATAATCCTGCTATCAACAAGTAGACTTCAGCTCTCATGTAACTCAGAAATGAATGAAAGAATGATAAAATCTCACTTTGAAACAATTGCAAACCTCTATAAGAATTCCTCTCTGTTCTCTCATGCCTTCATCCTTCTTGTGTCTTCCTTTTATTCTTTGGAAAGGTAGTTGAATTAGTTTGAACTACTTTTCAGTTAGGATATTTTAATTAAATAAGGAAGATTTATTTATGTATGATAACGTTAACCTAATTAAATAATAGGTGGGACCCATGATATAAATATTCACTCTTCATTATCCCCTTATCCCTCCAAATAATCAAAATGTGTCAAGGCAAATAATCATCATAGCTCATCAAATATAATCAAAACAAAGTTTTATATATAACCGTTGTGTCTCCCAAAATGTATCACAATATAGCAAAACAAGTTCATAAGTTTGCTGCCTCAAAACATAGTCAGAAATATGTCCCAAAATAAAATAAAGTACTATCTTTGAACAAAGTCAGAATCCATACTTCCTATTGGAAGCAGTTTACCCCTGTTCACTGCTGTGAGAAAGTTCTCTCTTGTGTGACTGTTCTTTTAACTAGGCAGATTCTGCCTCTTTGTTTGCTGACAACTTTGGATGTACATCACCTGAAGTGTGAAAATTTTTGTAACCCCAACCTGGTTTTAATTTCAGTTCTCTGCATATGGTTTAATGCCCAACCCCTGTATGCATGTTTATATAAAAATTAAAATTTTTAACTTGAAACTTGAAAAACATGAGATAATTTCAACTTTTGCAAATTCAGAAATTTTCTAGCAGCCTAATTTTTCAATGTTGAAAATCTGAGCTAAACTCAGCCCAAACACTTAGTAGAACTCTGATATCAGTCTTCAACATTCATAAAATCAAACACATATCACATGCATGTAAATTTCATGTCTCTGTAAGCTGATATACTGTAACTAAGTAAATTTTGCAGCGGAAAATTAACTCAAAAATAAAAAATCAGCAGACTGTAAAACACATTTAAGACATAGTATTTTGGTCAAATTTGACTCTGGAAAAACCCCCTCAACCCCAGGGGAAAACCAGCATGCAAGAGAAATTTTATTGAGCTTCAAGAAAAATCAGACATCAATTTTTACAGTAAAAAATCAACTTATCTCAACCCAGAAATCTGTCTTGGTTTCCGTGCTATTTTCTTCTTGAAAAATGTGCCAAAACCAGCAGCAACTCAGCCTCGATTTCTGTGCCAGACCGTACAGCATTTAATGCAGTCGTACATCACCTCGTTTTCTGTGCAAGACCGTACAGAAATTAAATGCAGCCGTACAGCAATTAAAGCAGCAGTACCCTCCTCGATTTCTGTGCAAAAATTAATGCAGCCGTACAGCATTAAATGCAGGCCGTACCCTCCTCGATTTCTGTGCAGCAATACACCTCGATTTCTGTGCCAGCATTTAATGCTCCTGTACTCCTCGATTTCTGTGCCAACTGTGAATCTCTCTCTCAGCTGTCTTGAAAATTGAGCCCTCCTCTCAGTCTCTTCAGCAATCTCTTGCAAAATGTGCTTCTCACACTTCTCACCAAGCTCCTCTCTTGGAAATCGAGCCAGTTCAAGAAGTCTCTCTTGAATAAAATGCCAAAAATGAAGTCTCATGCACTTTATTTACCCTATTAGGGTTATTCTCATGACTTTTCACCTTCAATGGACAAGATTAGATCTTGGCCAAGAGATCTATGGCTGGGATCTAATTTCTCACTCACTTAAATCTCCTAAGTGAACTTTACAACAAATTTTTCCTTTTTGAAAAGTCATATTACCCTAAATATTTAAAAGTACACTTTATGACTTAAAGTCACTTTAAAAACATAATAAAGTGAAACTCACTTTTAAATCATAAAGTCACATCAAAAAGGTACTTTAATAAAAGCGCATTACTAAAGTCACTTTAAGACTATAAATGAGACTCCAAGTTAAAGACCCCTGCACCTAGGCACCTGATGCAGGAGTGCCACCGAGCTATCAAATTCTAACACTCCCTCTTAGCGAGGGAGGTACTACTGTCATCAGCTCCACCTGGATCTCTCCCTCCAATAACTGAAGCTCCCTCTGAATCTGAATGCCTATCAGATATCTGCACTGGATCAACTGCTGAAGGTCTCCGTCTGACAACTCTGAACTGAGAGTTCTCCTCACTCTCCTGCTCATCCTGAAGAACCATATCATACCAACTCTGTTTCCTCACAGAGTTGGATGAATCCTCCACATTGACAACCACTACTGCTGCCACTGAGTCTGATCTCTCACCAGGCTCACCATCCACCGGATGCCCCAAAACTCGGTACATCCGGCCATCACGGATGCCAAGCAGACTCGCTGCACCCAAGCCCCCACTCACCGGATATATATAAACATGCCCACTCACATGAAGAACCGCATATCCGTCATCCTCCAAATCTGAAACTGAGACCAAGTTCCTCTTCAGCTCTGGAACAAACAACACATCGCCAACCTCCAGATAACCACCAGACTCGAGTTGGAATAGGACTTTTCCAACTCCTTCTACTGCATGGGTGCCGGCATACCCATCCTCAGTCAGTATAACTCTGTCATGATCTGTCAACTCTCGGAACACTGCTCGTATCCCCGTCATATGGCGTGCTGCTCCACTATCTATGTACCATGCTCCAGTATCCAAACTCTCTGCTATACTACTGTCTGAAAGAATTGAGACGAGCGAGAATTCCCTCTCGAATTTCTTCGCAAAATCTCCCACTTCAGCTGAAGAGGCTTTCTCAGGCTCTTCTTTCTTCTTGTTCTTCTTCTTGTTGGGACACTGCCCAGCATAGTGACCATAACTCTGGCAAGCAAAGCATTTTACTTTGCTCAAGTCTTTGGCTCCACTGCTCGAGCCACCCTTTTTCTTTCTACCCTTTGTTGAAAGGGCCACATTCTCTTCATCAACAACCCGCCCAGTCTTCCCTTCTCGGATCTCCTCCTGAGTAAAATCATCCCATAGTCTTTCCCAAGAGGGAAAGTTCTCTCTGCCAACTACACACTTCACGAACACGTCCCACTCCTTAGTGAAGCCCTTCAGGGCTATCCGCACTAGCTCGGGATCAGGAATCATCTCACCAACTGCACTCAATTCATCTTTTATCTGTCTGATTCTAGTGAGGTAAGAGGCTACATTCTCACCTCTCACCATCTTAGTGCCATGAAGCTTATCTTTTAGGGCCATTTTACGATTTTCATTCTTGTTCTGATACAAACTTTTTAAAGTATCCCACATCCCCTTAGCAGTTAGTTTCTCTGCCAAATGTGGGATGAGGTGATCTCGAACACCATCCAGAAGCAGTCTCTGCGTTCTGGCCTCCTTCACCTCATGTATGTCAAGGGCTATAGGATCAGCTACGGGAGGAGCCACTGTGGTACTAACAAAGGCCCACAACTTGTTTTCCTTGAGAACAGCTGTCATCCGTGCTTTCCACTGTAAGTAGTTGGAAATCCCTTCCAACCTATCTTCATACCGGATGCAAGCCATCATTCTCTTCTGCTCTTTTTCCAACAAGGCACACTCTGCCTTCTTTGACCAAAAATATCAGCTGTACTGAACCAGCACTTCTCTGCTCACTCTCAGCAAAAAAATAACAGACAACTGTTACTTCACATGCACTAGCATAAAAAAAAATCAGCACTTCTCTGTTGCCCAACGGTCTACTAAAATCTCAGAGCCCCAGCTCTGATACCATGTTGAAAATCTGAGCTAAACTCAGCTCAAACACTTAGTAGAACTCTGATATCAGTCTTCAACATTCATAAAATCAAACACATATCACATGCATGTAAATTTCATGTCTCTGTAAGCTGATATACTGTAACTAAGTAAACTTTGCAGCGGAAAATTAACTCAAAAATAAAAAATCAGCAGACTGTAAAACGCATTTAAGACACAGTATTTTGGTCAAATTTGACCCTGGAAAACCCCCCTCAACCCCAGGGGAAAACCAGCATGCAAGAGAAATTTTATTGAGCTTTAGGAAAAATCAGACATCAATTTTTACAGTAAAAAATCAACTTATCTCAACCCAGAAATCTGTCTTGGTTTCTGTGCTATTTTCTTCTCGAAAAATGTGCCAAAACCAGCAGCAACTCAGCCTCGATTTATGTGCCAGACCGTACAGCATTTAATGCAGCCGTACAGCACCTCGTTTTTTGTGCCAGACCGTACAGAAATTAAATGCAGCCGTACAGCAATTAAAGCAGCCGTACACTCCTCGATTTCTGTGCAAAAATTAATGCAGCCATACAGCATTAAATGCAGGCCGTACCCTCCTCGATTTCTGTGCAGCAATACACCTTGATTTCTGTGCCAGCATTTAATGCTCCTGTACTCCTCGATTTCTGTGCCAACTGTGAATCTCTCTCTCAGCTGTCCTGAAAATCGAGCCCCCCTCTTAGTCTCTTCAGCAATCTCTTGCAAAATGTGCTTCTCACACTTCTCATCAAGCTCCTCTCTTGGAAATCGAGCCACTTCAAGAAGTCTCTCTTGAATAAAATGCCAAAAATGAAGTCTCATGCACTTTATTTACCCTATTAGGGTTATTCTCATGACTTTTCACCTTCAATGGACGAGATTAGATCTTGGCCAAGAGATCTATGGCTGGGATCTAATTTCTCACTCACTTAAATCTCCTAAGTGAACTTTACAACAGATTTTTCCTTTTTGAAAAGTCATATTACCCTAAATATTTAAAAGTACACTTTATGACTTAAAGTCACTTTAAAAACATAATAAAGTGAAACTCACTTTTAAATCATAAAGTCACATCAAAAAGGTACTTTAATAAAAGCGCATTACTAAAGTCACTTTAAGAATATAAATGAGACTCCAAGTTAAAGACCCCTGCACCTAGGCACCTGATGCAGGAGTGCCACCGAGCTATCAAATTCTAACATTCAATCTCAGAAAAATATTTCAGCCACAGAGAATAAAAATGACTCAGAATTTTTGACCAAAATGGTCCACAATAAAACCCCGAAGGGAAAACCTGTATGAGAGAGAAATTTATTATTCCTTCAGGCAAAATACAAATAAGAACAACAGTACTTATCTCCCTTATTTCTTCTCGAAAAATGTTCTAGAATCACTCTGAACCAGCTGTAGGCCTGCATGGCAGTGGAAATTATTGCTTCGATTTTTGTGCTGTATGGTCCACACATGTGGCTGTATGGACTGTTTTTACTCCTTGAAATTTGTGCCTGTTTTATGGCTTGTTAACATCATTAAATGTTGTCAAAATCACCTCGAAAATCGTGCAAGAACTGCCTTTGTTTGCATGCTCTATGGACTGTACAGGTTTCCTACTGTACGGCCTTGCCTTGAAATCTGTGCTTGCTGTACGGTACTGTATGGTCTAGCCTCGATTTTTGTGCCTATCGTATGGTTTGGCCTTGGGAAATGTATCAAACACCTGCTCTTTCTCCTTCTTGGAATTTGTGCAAAGGTTTCACTCTCTCCTCTCTTGCTCTTCTCTCCAAAAACTCACTCTGGAGAATGTGAACAATGAATTCTCTCATGCCTTTTCCTTGCCTTTTTGTTTGAGTAACCACCATTAGAAAATCAATGGCCTAGATTAAAACATATCTAGATGAGATATAGGGCCAAGATCAAATCTCACTTTTCTCATTAAAACGCATTTAATTACCTTTGAAATAATAAATGATGCATTTAATGCTCACTTCATAAAAATGCCAGGGACCACAATTAAAGTGTCCTTGTCCACCGCAAGGCACCAATGAATGGACAAACACTTCCTATGTAAAGTTTCAACACTCCCTCTTACTGAGGAAAGTGTTCACCAATCTCATCTTGTTTTTGAAATGAATATGCTTCCCTCTTCCCAAAGACTTCGTGAGATTGTTTGCTACTTGCTCATCAGCAGAAATGTACTCCAACTCCACAACTCTCTGAACATAGTCTCTAATGTAGTGATATCTGATCTCAATATGCTTTAATTTGTCATGAAACACCAGATTCTCAGAGAGCCTGATGCAACTTTGATTATCACAATATATAATAGCAGGCCTCAACTCTTGACCAAACATGTCTACCATAAACTTGCGAAGCCACAATGCCTCGCAACTAGCCTGATTGGTTGCCATGTATTCAACCTCTGCAAAACTCAAAGCAACAGAGTTTTGCGTTCGACTGAACCATGAGACAACTGTTGAGCCCAAACTGAAACAACAACCGAAAGTGCTCTTCCAGTTCGAAGCACTGCCTGCCCAATCTGAATCTGTGAAAACCAATCAAGCCCACTCCATCTGACCTCTTGTAGTCCAGACCATAGTCTACTGTCCCAACAAGGTATCTCAAAATGTGTTTCGCGACTGTCCAGTGCACTCTTCTGGGCTCCACCATGAACTAACGGAGAGTGTTCACCGCAAAACTCATATCTGGTCTGGTGTTGACCAGATACATCAACGAACTTGTTATCACGGATCTTATAGTTTCCCCAATATAGAAATCTAGTACAGGATGGCAGAGGGGACATGCAACCAAAGCCATGAACTACATAAATCCTAATCCCCAAAAGATGGATGGTTTTCACGCCGGTTAAGGCTTTCTTCACTTTATGCCACTAGAGAAGCCCAAGTGACAATGTGGGAGACCAAGATCGATCCTGGAAGGAAAGATCTAAGACAAATCACTAGATTACACTCCTGATGGAGAATACATAAGGTGAGTGCCTGAAACCCTAGAATCAGAGGATAAGCCACAAATTAAGGGTACTTGAGTAGAGGTGATTAATTCTGTTGGTATTGTTACTCAAGTTAAGGAATCATGTGGTTATTAGAGAGTTAGATCAGATCTAGGATTTAGTGTGCCGGTTCAAATGATCAAATCCAGACCCTAGGGGGATTTAAGCGGAATTTATGAAATTCCCAAGACGAGGTTGATATTTATGTTAGTTTTTCTAAGTTATTTTCCTTAGGATCTTTATCTGAAAGAATAACAAGCACAACAATACATCAAAGTTATGGGACATAGATTTTCATCGGGGAAGCCATAAAGGAGAAAACCCTGTAAACTTCCTCAGAATAGTTCCGTCACAAAGATAAGATGACAAGATAGAATAACCCAAGAACAATATCTCTGCAGCAGCTCTTTGTCCCTCCTCTTCCTCTCTCTCCTAAATCGCACATGAGAGAGCAAGTGAAGTGTGTGACAAATGAGGAGGGCGCCTCTCTATTTATATTCTTTTGTTGAGTTTGTTAACTCAACCACTAGGTCGCCCAGGTTACTTGTGGGGCCGACCTACCTAAGAATACACATAAATATATTTTACTTTATTTAACCTGGAGACTATTGCTCCGACTTACAACGGAGGGTTTACCTCAGTGACCATATCCAATGATTACATCCCCAAAGGATGAACACACATCCTCGATGGGGGTACAACAATATAAAATAGTAATATACATCAGAATATTTTTCGAAGTAACAATTACAACAACACTCCCTCTTAACTAGGAAGGTATTCGCTCGCCACAGGCATCAACACATCTGGTCATCGTCATTGAGGTATCATCGTCGCTGCTGCCATTGCCCTCATCTTGTCCAATTTGTCGCATCTATCCGTCATAGGAAGTTTCTACAGAGCCAACCCTTTTTCATGTTGGATGTAGGCCTAGACCCGATCTATGTCTTCATCATATCCACGAGCAAGCCATCGTGTAGGTATATACCAGGACCATTCTTTACATTGCCACTGCAATAACCTATGTCTCCTGCCATCTTTTCATCGTATCAGATCATCGTGTAGGTAGAGCCCGGGACCTTCTTTACATTGCCACTGTAATAACCTACATTTCCTACCATAATCTTGTCGTCATCGTGTAGGTACAGTCCAAGACTTTCTTTACATTGCCACGACAATAGCCTGCGTTTCCTACCTTTATCTTTTCGTATCCAGATCATCTCTTTTATCTTGCACAAAACAAAACAAAGCACACAGATCACAACTCAGATGCAGACCACCTTCGTTCTATCAACATAGGAACATGTCAGGATGTCACCAAGGCAATCCTGCATCTACCACTATGTGAGAACCTTCAAGAAGCTCAACTTAATGCATTACGTTTTGCATTGTCAACCTGTGTTCTATCAGGAGAACCGGCTAGGTGCACCTCCTCGTTCTTCAAGACCTAACATCTCAACATGGGAACACATATATCTCATATATATGTAAGGACGAATTATGAACGAACAACCTGCTACACCAGGACTGTTATCACATATATAGTAGCCAGGCTACCATATTCTATTTTTCAGATACAACACATTTTTCAGCCAGATTTCTTACATATGAGATGCTGAGATGAGCAGTTTTGACGGATCATTATTTTGTTAGTGGACTATTATTCTCTCCCATGTCAGGATTGAGTCTCAGGACACTCAGATTTGAGGACTGATGTAGCCATTCAGTCATTTGCAGAGCAGTTAGTGATGCCCAGATTGGTTCTAGTGTTTTCTCAATGGACAGATGATGGTTTAGATGGATTATTTGCATGGTTATGACTCGGCATTTATTTTATTGTGTTATGGTTATCATTGCTCTTATACTCATATTTGTGACATATACTAGCATTTAGTGTCATGATCTGGCGGTCATAAATATATGGACTTGGATGTATTTGTATTATTTATTGATGTCCCTACTTAGACTTGGAAGGTCCTGATCTATGCTCATTGGTTTTATCCTCCCTAGGGAGAATAGAGGTAGTCATTCCCACCATTCTTTGGCTTGCTAGTGTTGGCTTCATCTTTCACTGTCTCCACATATCCATTACCTTCCAGTTTTGTTTTTAACCCGACTTACTACTTGACTTGTGGCATGGAGGACCTTTCCCCGCTAGAACCTTTGTTGGACAAACCTCCCTGTTTATATTGTGTCTCCGCTCTGAGTTTCTTGACAGAACTTGGCTTTGGTGAGTTGGATTGTATGCCTAAATCATTCTGGTCAGTTGTCCCAATGTTTGGCACTGTGCAGAACTCCTCCTAGTCACTTGAGATGTTGTTGGCTAAAACTAAAAGCTCATGTACTACTTGTATTGGAAATATTTATGCGCCCATGGAAAATGTAAATTCTAAAATGTGTTTTTTAACGTATGTGAGCAAAGGGCAAGATCAATGAGATGTTAAAATACCGCTTGAAGGGTATAAGGAAAGGTCCCAAAAGCAATGGTTAAATATATGCTATGTCCAAATATTGCTGACCTTATAAATTTGAATATGTCCTGGATGAAAGTTGCGATTAGCTGTGCTTTTAAGCACTGGTGAAGTCCCAAAGGGTCATATAGGCCAAAAAGGCCATGGAAATAAAATTGATGGTCCTAATGAACCTGGATCAAACTTGATGTAGACATGATGCCTAAGTTGAATAAGCACTCTCTAAACAACTCAACCATTTGTGAGGCACTGCCATTCCTTGAGTGGTTGTTTGTTCGGCATGTGGTTATAGTGAGTATTCCCTTTCCGTATTCAAAGTGTCATGATGTTAAGTTGGTAGTCCTCCTTTTCCCTAGCCTTGTCAGCTTTAGCCTTCAGCCTTCACTAGCAAATTGACTACAACTATGAAGTGAGTATAGTCTTGAAAATCTGGTCCGAGTAATAATAAATAAAACCCTATATATGTATTTGGTTGATGTACCGCCAGTGAGGTGACTACTACTTGTTATGAATGTTATTTAAATGATTTGTAGAGCATATCTTAGCCTTGCAACACTTGCAACAGATGGATGATAGCCTGAATTATATTATTGGTATCTGATCATTTACAGGTGATTATATTGTCTATTGGATATTGTTGATGATCAGGGAGAGACTTGGAAAGGGTATGATTATGCACCCTAGATGGATTTGGACTCTTTGAGTCTAGTGAGATAGCTTATTTTCAGTTCTGGGCACTTGCAGAGATGATCAGGCTCATTTTGCCTTTCTGATGTAGTTTTGTTTCACAGGATGATGTGTCTGAGTAGAGAGATGTTTTATTGGGATCTCCTAGGGCGCTGTATGGGGCATAGGGGGTGCAACCACTTGATTGTACGATGGTACAATCAAAAAATGATTAAATGGCTATTGAAGAAATCGATTTGGGCTACCGAGGCAAGGAAATGACATGGGATGAGTCACGATGATGAGAGTTATGTCCTCTGCACCTTCTCTAGCAGTTGCAGCACCTAATTGGGCCCACACCTTATTTTCGGGCATTTTTATATTATTTTCTAGAGCTTTTGGGAGGCTCACGATTTCCTCAAGGAGGCACAAAGTCAAAAAATTAAAATATTATATTATTTTATTGTGCCATGGGGCACCCAGAGGGAGTTAGTTAACACTCCATGGACCCACCATGTGCCTCATTTATTTTTTGTTGAGTGGGGTACCCTCTTTTTGGGTGATCTAGTCCACTTTGGTACTTTATGGTTATATTGATCCATGTATTGTATGTTGAGCTCATCTCAACCATTGATTAGAACATTTTATCTTTTAATCTTAGCCACTCGTTTTGAAAGTGGTTAGGATTTTGGTTCTCTCATTTCTATTTAAAGGAGAGAGCTTCTCATTTGTAAGGGGTCTTTGGTTCTTGGATCTGATTAATAGAAAAACTTTCTTGTGGATATTTCTTGGATCTCCTTTGCATCTGGTGTTCTTAGATGGTGATAAGAAAGTCTTTTGCTTCCTAGCATTCGGGAAATTGTTGTGAGATCTATATATTTTTCGAGAATCTTTGTCTTGTCTACAGTAGGGCGACTTCAACTTGGGCGTTTTTTGCAGTGGGACCTCAACTCGCTTGAATTGTCTTCGTTTTATTAGGGGGTTTTCATTAGTGTCATTGCGATCTATGATTTCTTCTTGCTATTTTTTGTAGCATCTAGCTTTTTTCTCATGTTGCAACGAATCTGATATGGTTGACGTTTGTTGTGCAGGACAGGGGGCGCATTGACTCCTTGGGGCAAAACGTTGGACATAGAACTTGCTCAAAGATTCTCAAATTGATCGGGATAGCGTGGATCATCATCATCAAGGCATCTACAAGGTTTTCTAGGTAAGATCTACAGGTAAGTACCTTTCTTCTCGATCTCAATCCATTGTACTTGCTTTACTTCATTTTACTGAAAATTCCAAAATAATAAAAAACCCAAAAAATACTAAAAAATAAACCGCTCGATCTTTGGACAAACCACTGCTAGATTTTGTAGATTGGGTCATCCCCTAACCATTTCTCCTCAAACGTTGATCAGGAAGTGGCTGGTTTGCCCTAGATTTGAGAAACTGCCTTCTTAAACCCTAGCGCCCCTCACTGAATTTTTGATTTTTTTGAGATCTGATTTGTCTGGGAAAATAACAACTTGGGTTTGTAGATCGGGCCCTCCTCTCTCCAAATCAACTTCAACGTTGAGCTAGAGGCTGACAGGTGGCCCTAGATCTGAGAAACTGTCTTCCAGGACCCCAGCGCTTCTCAGTGTTTTTTTGACTTTTTCCCAGCTCTGATTTTTCCCGCATTTCTCCAACTTGGGTTTGTAGATTAGGTCATCCTCATTCCATATCTCCTCCAACGCTGAGCTGGTGATCTCTAGATTGACCTAGATCTGAGAATCTGACCCTCCAAACCCTAGCGCTAGCCATGTTGTTGATGTTTTCCCTTGTAAACTGACTTTTCTGGCCAAGTGCCTTTTTGGGTTTGTAGATCAGGGCATCTTCTAGGTGGATCTCTTCCAACGCTAGTCAGATAGTGACTCCATTGCCCTATATCTGACAAGGCATTGATTTACAACCCTAGCGCTAGCCCCTCTTTGGCCTTTTCCCCTTTCAAATCTGATGACTCAGGTACTTTGATATTGTCATACCTATCATCGAGTCTATCCGTCGGTACTAGATAGCCCCAATCCTGTCCTTGGCTTCCCTGCAATTGTTACGTTTCCCAAGTCAGCGGATATCTTCACCATTTGCTAGTACCTCAACCCTAGATCTAGTATTTACCCTGTAGGTCACCTATGTTCCACTTTGGATCCAACCTCATACGTCTAAAATCCCTCATCCAAAGCCCTGATACACCTAGTGACACCTTCCATAGATCTAAGGGTTCCATTTACCTTACACCTTACGTACCCCAAGTCTACTTGATTTGATCTGGTGTCTAGGTTTGATCTCTCCTATTGGGAGTAGATCTGGGTCTCCCCCATTGTTGTCTTGGGCTAGGATAACATAAAGCGAAGATTGCCTCGATTGGCGTGACAACCATCCATTTGGGAGTCGAGGCAATCTTGGTTCCACCTCCTTAGTTGCTTGTCCCTCTACCATCCATCCCGGATCCACCTCACATAAGCAACTAAGATTGACATACCATCTTGGATCGCTCTACCATCCCTCTAACTTTGTTTGACATACCTCACCTCTCCTACGACATTATCCGTTGGTGAACACAACTATTTGTTCACCTGGTGACTCCACAACGCGACTCCATTGAGAAGCGAACCGATTCCATAAATCATAATGAATTCAGATGTATTTTTGAAGCACATGAAGGAATTAACCAAAAACATGATTGAAACTACAAGACAAATAAACGAAAGGGATAGATGGAGGTCAGACTACGGGTACGAGGATGATTTCTAGCATGACTATGGGTATGAATCTAGTTATCCCAATCTTTATGATACCCACCAACTTCCTCACCCATGCAATAAAGATTTCCCAACCATCCCGAGTGTTTTTGTAAGTCGACATGAACCTAGAAGTGAGTCCCAGTCAAAGCCTTAAAGCCAAGTAACTAGAGCTGTTAAAAAACAAGACAAACAGTCTCCTTTTGACTTTTCTGAAATACCGGGAGCACCTCATCCTATGCCAAACGATTACACTAGGAGGTTGCCCCAGTTTAGTGGAAATAATGATATATCTATTGAAAGTCATTTGGACATTCTCTAGGATTACAAGGAAATTAGAGGTGCGGACAATGAAGATGTTTTTATGCGAGCCTTAGGAGAATCCTTGCAAGGGGATGTTCAACTATGGTTTGATCATTTAGCACCAGAATCCATCACTGGGTATGACATGTTCACAGATCTGTTAATAGATAAGTAGGATAGGAACACTGATGATTCTTTAGAGTGTGAATCTAGCAATGACTATCATTAGTATATTGGCAATTTGCTTTCTCAATTGGGTCATTCGTCTCCTAAAATGTTTGAAATTATGAGCGTGCCTGCAATCCATAAGAATGTTACAGAGTACCTTGAGGATAATGTTTCAAAACCTCATGCTGAAATTAAGAAGGATATCAATCAAATCATACAAGAGACTCTGTTATTATTACCTGAAGCAGTCACAGAGCAAATCTTGGATTTAATCCGTGGAAGGGAACCTAACAATCAAGAAGCATCCATAGTTGAGCCTTCCATTTGTGAGTCCATTAAAGAGCCTTTAGAAGAGCAACTCCATAGTCATTTCCTAATTGACGATAATTTGAGTTAGTATTCATGCCATCTAATTCGGATTCAGACTTTGATGAAATGAATCAAACTTCTGTTGAAGAGCAATCTTGTGGTCATATTGTGATTGAAGAGCACGCCTGTAAGAGTGATAGAGAAACTAAAACTGAACTTATTGATGTTTTTCCTTATCTAGAGCCTAAAGAAGAACAATCACATGATGATACGATTATAAGTGAACTTGATCAAGAACATTGCAATGAGGAGCCTTGTCCTGATAGTATCAATAGAATTCTTCATCCAATCGTTAATCAGAATATGTTGGTTCAATGTGTGGATATTGACCTTGTTTCGAATCTTGAAATCACTCTTGGAATTAATTTGAAAACTCTTTCCTGTTATCAAATTCTGAGATCAATTATTCCAAGTCTGGGAGAAAATTTCCAATCAACCCTCTCGTCCCAACTTTTCAAGTCTTCTTGTATGGGTTTGTCTTTTAATCAAGTTGTCACCTTCGAAATCTTTAATCAGGAGTTTAAGCATTATCATGTAATTGGGGAAAAGGCACCTCAGATCTCTTCTCAGTCATCTGTAATGAATAATTTTTTTCAATTTGTAAATCTGTATTATGGATGGCTGGAGAAGGTGTATAATGATCAATTTCAACTTTTCTCCATTTTTAAACAACAAATGGGCTTGATCTCATTCACAGTTTGATTACATTACAACTTGTCCCCATTTGATTCTCCCATTTCTTTTGCAGTAAATAGAATAGAATGTCCTAGTAAGGTAGAGGAGAAAACAAAGAATTGTTTGGAATGGTTGAATCGTGAGTCATATTGCCTTCTTCCATCAAGTACGAAGTCACATACCTTTTATGATCCTATCAGTATCTTGATGGATGAGTTTCTAAAAAGTAAATTTCAGCCTTGGCATGATGTCATTCCAGATCTTTCTTTGAATTTCAAACAACAAGTTAGAATGGTTTCAATTCTCATATACATTGCTTCTAAACCATCTCTGGCTTGTTGGGTCATTAACTGTAAAGAAAGAACAATCGATCATTTTAGCAAGTGGTTACATTGGATCTATCATTTTACTTAGCACTTGCCTAATTGGTTAGGTTAGAGTAGGTAGGACATGAATATGCCTTTTCCCGGCAGTAGTGTTGCTTAGAATCTTGCATCTTTTCTTGAAGCTCGTCTTTGAAGCTCTTAGTATAGTTTTGATTTCTGTTATTCTGCACAATAAAAAATCAAACTTTTCTTGAAAGTTATGGTTATAGATTAGATTTATTTCCTGCTTTTCGATTTCATGCATTTTTATTTCGGTATTTTATATAATATCATGCATTTTGTTTCCGCATTTTCCTGGACCGCTGATTTCCTTGCAGATTTACGCCTGACCGTCCATTTTGATCTTTTGCGGAACTGCACCTCCCACCTATCTTTTGCGGAACTGATCCTCAGCCATTCGATCTCGTGCGGAATGCTTCCTAACCGTCGATTTCAGATCGAGTTTGGATCTCACCATGACTTTGCGGATCCGCACGATTTCTTTGCGGAAATCCCCTGCGACAGTTCTTTCAGCAACAAAATTGGATGATCGATCTTCAGCCGTTCAACGTGTTATAGGGTTATTCGTTTGTCTTTCATCTTGCAGCCTGCAACTTGTAATAGGGTTATTCCTTTGTTATTCTGGGTACCTGCAACCTTCAGTCTGCCACCATATCCATTGGTTCTTCCTTTGTCATTCGTGAACACCTTTGACATCAATGACAACTATATAGTCAACAATCTTTCCCTTTGGCATTGATTGCAACTTCTTCACTTTCTCCCCCTTTGACACAATGACAAAGGAACCTTTCTGTTTGACAGCTCCCCCTGTTAGCAATTCTCCCCCTGAAATTGAGCTTCCTCTTCTTAGTCCTTTTGTAAAGGAATTACTCCCATTTTCTGTCTAAGTTGCTCAAAGGCTTCCTTAGGTAATGGTTTCGTGAAAATGTCAGCAATCTGTTCTTTTGTGTCAATGTATTCTAATTTGACAGCTTTTTGAGATACTTGTTCTCTTAGATAGTGATACTTGATTGGTATATGTTTTGTCTTAGAATGCATGACAGGATTTTTAGACATATTTATAGCACTAGTGTTATCACATTTGATTACTATTGGATGTTCATATTTTACAAGTAGATCTTTTAGGGTTTGTCTCATCCAAATAACTTGAGTGCAACCTGAGGTGACAATAATATATTCTGCTTCTGCTGTAGAGAGTGGAATGGAGGATTGTTTTTTACTTGACCATGATACTAAACAATTTCCCAAAAACAATGTTGCCCCATTAGTACTCTTTTGATCGTCGACACTTTCTGCCTATTGCCCACCTATATCGACTAGGTGGCAACGTCATGTACGTTGCAGATGTACATATTGTACAATTTGCACCATGGAAAAATCCTAGGGATTTTTCACTCAACAGGGAAATTCTGCTCCTTTTGTTCACGAAATGTTTGCTCCCCTGCGTGGGATAATTAATGTAACTTTATATGTCAGCATGGGTCATTTCTCTAAGGATGTCACCATGGACTTTATTATCAGGGAAGTCCCCTTCACTGAGTGTTTTTTTCCCCTTCTAGTTGATTTTTTCATTTAACAATTTTAATTGGTTGGGTTTTTCACTCACCAATCCTTCAAAGTGGTGAATTGACGTTTTGATAATCAAGTCCATGAGGTGGCTAAGGTTTCAAGTTGTTTTCCATGACCATGCTAGCCATATCTTGTAGTCTTGTAGAATTTTGTTAGGAGTTTAATTTTAATTTTTTATTCTTTCCTAGTTAATTAACTTTACCATTTGGTGGTTAATTAATTAAGTTTTGAAATGTAATCTCTTGAACCTTGGATTTTTGTAAATGAAAATGCTATGACACCCCCTAAGCCATTGGTTCAAGTCCCATGTAATTCGGACAAGGGGTTAGGAAGTTAGGCCAATTTTGGTTAAGACAAGGTTTGTTTTTCCTAGGGTGAAAAATTAAATTATTTGATTTTGAAGGAAAAAATCAAATAAGGCCATGGTAATTAAGTTTGAGGGGTGGTGGCTAAGCATAGTCAATTTTTATTTAAATAACCCCCTCCCATGGTCAAAATAATTTTTTGAAGATCTCCTAAGTGGGGCGTGTTACCCCTCCAAATGCATTCTGCACTTTGAGTGCTTAAAACATTATTCTTCTATCTGAGACATATGCAAAGCACAGTCGTATTCCTTCCATAGAGTTTGGAACAGCGGAACAAGATGCGTATCGAAGGGATGCAAGCTGTAATGGCCAGCGACTTTGCAATTTCTCAATTCAGATTCCTGACAGAGCTCATCTTTGTCCATAGAAGGCTGTCATATATTCGGATTTCAAAGGCCATGCAATTATGAAGTTTGGGTCTATATTTGCTTTCTATATTTTGCTGCTATGTAGTCATGTACACAATGTCAGATGCCTAATGCTATCATCATCTGATGGCTCAAAGGAAAATAAATTCTGTGAACAGGAAGCAATTGATGACACTCTTCCATTGCCAACCTTAGACGAGGATGCATTGCTAAACAAAAAATGTTCTAAGAATGTGGAGTTGAGGTGGCAAGTTGAAGTAAGCTCAAGCATTTATGCAACACCTTTAGTTGCTGATATTAACAGTGATGGTAAATTAGAAATAGTGGTTCCTTCTTTTGTCCATTATCTGGAAGTGCTAGAAGGATCGGACGAAGACAAAACGCCAGCAGTCCATAAGTCAACTGTCCATGCCAGTCCACTGCTCTATGATATTGATAAGGACGGGGTCAGAGAAGTAGCTCTAGCAACATATAATGGTGAAGTTATCTTTTTCAGGGTTTCAGGGTACTTAATGGCAGACAACTTGGAGGTTCCCCATTTACGAGCTCGCAATCAGAATCGTTATCTCAGGTGTCTCAGAATGGGAGTCTCCAATCTGCTTTTGAACACAATGACCAAACGAGAGCTACAGTTGAGCTTCCTGAGCATACTACCACTGAATTGCATAATGAAACAGAAGCAAATGCCAGTAAAGAAGTCCATGTTGGTAGTGATGAGACATCCATGCAAGATATACTAAATATGGGACTAATATCAAATACTACCGATACAAAAAGGTCAATGCATTCTCAAAGGCAGCTTCTCACAGAATCTGAAACAAAAAATTCCAAGGAAGGTGATAATGGAGAAGTTGCTACTGTTGCAAATGATCAGGATCTGGAGGAGGAGGCAGATTCCTCTTTTGATCTGTTTTGGGATGGAGAAGATGGCTTGACCGATGAATGTTCATATGACTATGATGTCTATGTTACAACAGAGGGAGAACATGTCCACCCTGAATATCAACAATTGCCATATCAACAATATTCAACACTTGCGAATGGAAAATCTCAATATGTTACTGATGCTCAAAAAACAAAATTGACTGCAAAGTCTTTGCAATCAGGAGAAGAATGTAACATACAATTACCTCCAAATCGTGAATCATTGAGCCACGCCGCGGGCAGAATTTACATGCTGTTAAAGATATCAGTCGCCCATGGTACTGAGAATGTCGAGTCTTACAAATAGTGGTCACCGAGTTCGTTTTCATGCACAGAAATTGGATTTGCATCCTCATTGTAGACTTTGGGTATCCATTTGTGTGGCTTGGCGATGCAGTGCACTGTCCGTTGTTTGTCTCCGTGAGGAAGCTCGGGATAAATTTGCGAGTTGAGATTGGCTATCATTGCTGGGACTATCATGAGTGTTTCACGCTAAAAAGTAATTCGCAGCTGACTTCAAATGCTAGGCGGATTATTGAGGGCAACATCTGAGTTAATGGGGGAGAACATGGGTTGTTGTGATAGTTGTACACTTTCCCGAGCTTCTAAGTGACCCACGTATCATCTTCCTTTTCTCATTGGCCGTGAATCACCGAGTCAGCAGCACGCAGAGGGCTCAACTGTTACATGGGATGGCATCGATTTCGGCTGGGGTTTCGACTGTTGATATGAGTGTCAGTATTCACGTCGAGTCATGGAGTATACATGGAGTGTTTTTATTGACTCATTGCAGTCAAGATCGCCGATTCGTGGAGTTCGTTTGACAGTGAGCCAATTTTTATTGAGACTAGTCGTGCTCAGTTGGCAGCTAGCTCAGGACTATGCGTGGAATAGAGCACCACGATTTCTTGGCGCTGAATTTGGCATTTTCTTTATGTTGCGTCAATCTGAAGTTTCCTCCAGCTGTTTTGGTCATGTATTTACTCTACTCGCAGTCACATTGGTGTTGGCAACTGAAAGAACAAATTGTGACATTTCATTGTAATGTTGCTTCTCTGGCAGCCAACTCCAACTGGTCTTCAACATCTGGGGTTGAAGAAGACTTGGAGCTGGAAATTAAAAGACTTGATTTGCATTTGCTCTAGCCAGCTCGATCTCGACTAGCACACTTGGCCCTATGCCTTCCCGAATTATTTTCTCCAGTTACAGAATCGCGGAATTCCTCGTGGGTATTCGGTGGCCAGCTTACATGACCGGTTGTGTGGAGTTGTGAGCCTTTGATTCCTCGGATTTGACCATGATAAAACTATTAGTTGAATTGTTTTATTTATTTTTGATATCTTAAGAAGTGTTAGTTACACTTTAGCTTAGTAAGAATCTTTGTAGATTTTAGTGGCGAGAAAGTGGATCTCAATCCACTTTATCTTTATTACTTTATTGTCTTTATTTTATTTGATGAGAATGGCTTTTGTCTATAAAAGAGGCGAGCCTTCTCGATTGTAAGGATGGAATGTTTTTGGGCTGGGTGGATTTTTCCCCAGAGCCTAATAGAAAAAATATCATGTTGAGTATTTTTGGGATATGTTGGGTTTCTCCGTTGTAGCTTCGGGTTTTCATAAAGTTATAGACCAAGCCAGCATAGAGGGCTAACAATCTAGCACGTTGGGCAAGCATTTGCGGCTGCCAAGTTGCTTGTCGCCGTTATGTTCTTGGAGGTTTGGGAGTAATTGAAAGTAGTCAGTTATATTTCCATTCTCTTGGCCTCTGGTTATGGAACGGACCAGCTTAGTCTCACTTCCGCGAAACACAAAGCTCTTTTGAGTCCCCTTCTGACTCCATTTACCCTTCTGGTATCGACACTGGCCTTCGCTCGAGGGCTGATCCTCCCTTCCTTTCCTGGCCATCAATTCGAATCACTTTCCTTTTGCTACCCGAGTTTCTCTAAGGCAGCCTCTTCAGACCACCCTGCTGTCAGCTGCACCTGCCTTAGAGATCCGAACTTAGGGAAACCCCCCTAGCGCTGGAGAAGAGCCAGCCTGAAGCGAGGAGAGAGAAGGTGTGGTGACATTGGCCTCTCTCTCGATAAGTTGTCGCCAGGCCGGCGCATCCGCGGTTTGGGCTTTGGGCACCCGTGTGCCAGTTTCGAGCGACAACAGGGCGCCCCTCTTGTAAAAATTAAAAGATTAAAAAGAAAAGATTAAATAAAAGATAAAAAATAAAAGATAAAATAAAAGATTAAAAATAAAAAATAAAAAATAAAAGATTAAATAAAAGATAAAAAATAAAAGATAAAAAATAAAAATAATAAATCCAAAATTTGAGTGAAACGAGGCCCCACTTGAGTCATGGAAACCCTAGATCTAAGGGTTAAGCTTCATTGTGACATGGATCTATATTTTTGACCATTGATTTGAAGAGGAGCCCTTGCTTATGATTGGTGGATGGCTTGCAAAGTCAACAAACCTAGATCTAAGGGTGGGGGAGAGCTAGAGTTTAGATCTATGTTTTGGACCCTTGATTTAGGAGTGGGTTTGGAGCCTCTTCAACTATAAAAGGAGGGCTCCTATCACTCACTCCACACAATTTTCTCATGCTAAGGTTATGTGTTGTAATTGCAACTTATTTTCCCAAATTTTTAAAATTTTGGACCCTCCTTTCAATATTCTCTAGGCTGGGATTGTTTGGTTTCCTGAACTTTGTTTTTCCTCTGCTACAATGTTGGATTTTTTGAGGTTGAAGTGAGGTAAACTCTTTTCCTTTGTTTCGGAAGTTAAATGATCTAAAACTGCCTTTTGTCTAGCCAATGCTTTTGACTGTGGAGTTTTGTTTCTCAGAACTTAACGTTTTTTGATTTTGAAATGATTTTATCGCTGTCGGAAATCGATTGAACAATGAATCGGGGCATTAGTTCTCTATGCCTCCGACGTTTCAGGAGGGAAACAACGAACAGTTCTTATTTTCGCCGATCCGTGGCCTTTACCTCTTTGTCGACACTGTTTATTTTATCGCTATCGGAACGATTTTTGACTGTGATCGGAGGGCTAGTCCTTTGCATTGCTGACACGGCGACAACGTTGAGTTTTGAGTCGCCGATACATAGTTATTAGAGCTCCCGGTCGCCGACGATTTTGTGATCCGCGTAACCCACAGTCAGTTTGTTATCCGCCGTTGCGGCTGTCGATCAGACTATTTCTCCGCTGTTTAGTCCTTTGCATTGCTGACGCATTATTGGTCATTGGTTCCGACCTTCGATACATCCTACGGCGGCGTTTAGTGCTCGGCATCGACGACACTATGGCAACGCTTAGATTTGTTTTGCCGACACTGCGGATGTGCTTAGAGTTGAGGCTCCGACCCGTAGTATGTAGAGTTTTCGACGCCGATAGCTTTAGAGTTGCCGATCGCCGATGATTTTATGTTATTGCGGGATCCGTAGTCTGTCTGCTGCCCGCTGTTGCGACTGCCGATATGACTATCCTCCCGATGAATAGTGTGTCTGATCGCCAATGCTATACTGATTAACGGTTCCGCTTGCCGATGGGTTGTATTTTGTCGCGGAACCGTAATTGTTTATGAATCCGCCGTTGCGGCTGTCTTGTGAACTATCCTTTCGACGATTAGAGTTTTCAACTGCCGATAGGGTTTTTCCGCCGATTTTGTGTGCTTTTACTCTCTTTTATGGGATGGCGGAGGTTTTCCGTGGGTTTTGGTCGAGTCAAGGGTTTTTCCGAGATAAAGAGCGCAGTTTAGGGTTCGGTGTTTTGAGGATTGGCGGTTACATTGTTATGGTTGATGCTTTCATCGGAGGATTTTGAGTTAGTCCAGATGCGGCTTGGATTGAGATGAAGAGTCTGTTCTACCGGGCTTGTGATTTTAGTTTTGGACAGTGGACTTAGAGGATTTCAAGACACAAACTTGTAGGATTTTTTTGCCTTGTCATTCTTTCTTTTCATGCATTAATACTGTGTATAGTTTATTTTACAGAATGCATATGAAGGAGGTAAATAGATTGATACAGTTTTGTTATTTTGGTAAAAGCTTAATGGTCTAAGAAGATGCTGTGTTTATGACAGAGAGTTGGCTGAAGAATGAAGAAGAAGAAAGAAAGAAAGCTGCAGAGGAAGCAGCAAGGAAGCAGAGATAAAGTAAAGAAAAGAAGAAAGTGAAGTTCTGAGATTAATAGGATCTCAAAAAAACCAACAGATTATTGAGCAGATCGATAGCAGCAGAGGCCCAGGCTTGGAAAAAGCTCATCAGCGACCAAGCTGGTCCCTCTTCATAAAGTGCTCTTAAATTTTAATTGAAAATATAACATGTTGTATAAATTACGGGCACATACTACAAGACAAAAACTTTAGAACTGAAAGGTTGGGGCAGCCCAAAGGTCATCGAGGGGCAGCCCAAAGGTTTTGTTTTTTTATATAAATAAAGGAGAGCTTAGATAGAGAAGGGACTTTTTCCTAGATCATTTGTGAGAGTATATTGTAAGAAGAACTATTTCCTTTTGCTATAAAGAATTACAAGTTTCCTGCTGGAGAAAGCTTGGTGGAATGTTTCAAATGTTTTGTTATGGATCAGCTGAATGTGAACTATTTCGTTTTCAGCTTATGTCCATTAACTGTGAGATCGTTCTAAGTCATTGAATCTATGTTCATGTTATGAATGCACTCTAGTTTATTCTGTGAAATTTCCACTGTGAGTAATGAAGGTTGTCATAAACAATATGCTATCTTGTTGTTCATATTTCTATTGATGTTCATGTGTTTTGGAAATAAGTATCAGCTATCTGTAATTTTTCTTAATGCATGCGCAGAAATACATCACTCATTGATAACTGATAATTTTGCTCCCTAGGGATAGGTTAGTTAGTTAGTTTTAGTTTCTTGCTGTGTGTGATTTAGATGCGAGAGAGTTAAGACCAGAGGTAAGAACCTGCGCATCACATTGTGACACTGCTCATTATCTCTATCAATCTGCATTTTTAGATAGGCACTTGCACATCATACTTAAACACAAAAAACAAAAAATATACACGATGGACCGGGCCGTAACCGGTAAAATGTTTTAATTTGTTACTTGACCTACGGTAGCCGGACCATAAACTGGACAGATTCCCCATACCAAACAATAACGGGCTAGTTGGGAACGTTTATTGAGGAGAATCCTTAACTGTTGTTACCTGCGATTTTCCAAGCCTCAACATTATACTACCAAATTCTCTCATCTTCTTCTCTCACATTTCTGTCAAGCTTTGCTCAAGCCTTAGGGGCTCTCATTGTATTGAATCTTGCCCTAGTTGGGCCTTATAGAAGAAAATCTTTGGAGGATCTCTATCGTTTTTGGGTGTTTGGTCTCTTCTTTTAAAACTTGAGGTAAAATATTTAGTTTTTTGTGAGATTTTTTTATTACATGCATAGATGCCTCTTGCAAAGGTTTTTGCAAAGGAGACTTGATAGTAAATGGTTATTTGCTGTTGTTTGTGAGTAGTTTATTTTAGATCTACAAAGGTTTTTGTAGATCCATTTTGGTTACTCACCTCTTGCTTGTATTTTGTAGATTTTTCTCACATTTTTTTTTGCAGATCCAAGGGTTTGAAGGAGGGCCTCCAAGGTTAAGCACTAAATCTATATTTATCAATCATAAATTTGATATTTTGCAGGGTTTTAGGTGGCTGGAAATGCATTTTGCAGCCCTCTAAACTTCTTTTTTTCAGTCATTTTTTCATCCAAATTTTTGCCATAGTTTCTAGTTTTTTGGGTACTAACATTTTAACTAGTTTGTTGGAGTTTTCTGTCACTTTCCAGCAACTTTTTCCTTGCTGGTTTTCGTAGGTTTTATATAGGAAACGCTGCCCAAATCGGACCAAAACGCCTCAATTTTCAGCCACTTCAAAAGGGGTTCAGACCCTCATATTTTCTCATTTTTTCTTTATTATTTTGTAAGCCCCGGGAGAGTCTCCTCGTGGGTATTCTTTAAAGGCTTTCAAAGTAATTTGTAATCTTATTGTAATTAAGTAGGAAGTAGATCACTAGTTGTGCTTTCTCTTTCAAGTAGATCTAATATTTTTCCAGTTTTTTTTTACCCACCTTCTCCTTTAGGGAGATTGATTTGTGGTTAGTATATTTGGTTTAGATTAGTTTACTTTTCAAGCATTTCTTTTCCAAGCAAAGCATTTAGTTAGATTTTTATTTTCTGTCATCTAGTTTTATTGTTTTGAAGGAATATACAACCTAAACTGTCCGTGTATCCTCTGCCCTCCGTGATCTCCTTTTAGGGAACTCGGATCAAGGGTATCAAAAGCGGAAAGGCTTAGGGGCGTTAGGAAATCTAATTAGCTCACATTTCTTTCCTGCAAATCTTTAAGTTTGTTGGCTCTTCATCATTTTCATCACACCAATTAACATTCCTCTTCTCAGGATTCTCTGGATACTTGGGCCTTCTTCTATTAGGATCTCTCTCAGGACCTCTATTGTTGTTCCAATAAGGTCTAGGGCCATAAGGGTTTCTATGTCTCTCTGGATCATGGAAACTAGCCACGTTTTTGGTCAAGACAGTTAGTTGCCTCATCATTTCTTGCATGGTTTCTAACGTGTCCTTTGTCTCTTTTGGCTCATTCACAGGCTCCTTGGGCTTTCGAAGCTTAGGCTTAGATCTAGAAGTGGATGGGGCATAATGATCAAAGAAGTTTTGCTTGCCCATAGATGCTGCATGCTGCTCGGCCATCTTTGCATTGAATTGGGCAGTTTTCAAGTCATTCGGGTTTTTATCCTTCAAATTAAAACCGAACCAACCATCAAAGGCATTCAGATAATGGATAATAATCGCTTGGTTTTTGGTCTAATTTCATCAGGGATGTTTCCTACAGTCTTGTCAAATCTCAGGTTGAATTCATGGACTGTTTCATTCTCCCTCTTCTTTTTGTCAAATAGTTGATGCAAGAGGAACTTCCCATACAACTTATGAGACCAATCACTGTTAAGCTTTGTGACGAAGTGGTCATAGCCATTGATGGATGAAGCAGGTAATCTATCAAATCACTTCAGCACATCTCCTTCCAGAGAAAACAGAAGACCTCTCATGAATACATCTTGATCCACAACTCCATATGCTTTCATATGGTCCCAGAGTTTATCAATGTGGTCTTCAATGGAGGTAGCTGATACTCCATCAAACTTAGGGGCTTTTTCAAAATATTTTTTAGGCATGTCATGTGGGGCCCCCGGGATCAGGGAGAAATCTAAAGGTGATGCCTTGGCCTTCCTTCCAAACACCCTAAGGTTTTGTGGAGGAGGAGCATTTTGATTTCCACTAGGGTTTGTTTCGGCCATTGGGCTAGATGAAACTAAAAGGGATCCCAAAGGATGACTTGAGGAAACAGTGAGGTTGGACACTTGCCTGTTTTTCCTTGCATAAGTTATGGGACGCCCTTGAGGGTTTCTAGGACGCTTTAGGAATTTAAGATTAATATATCGGGTACGATCCTCAGTGGAGTCGCAAGGTGGAGTCGCCAGGTGAACCACACAAGTAATTCACCGAAAAAGATATGTCGTAGGGAAAGGTGAGGGATGTTGAACCAAGGTAGGCCTCTACCTCCCCGGCAATGGCGCCAAAATGTTATCACCTGCCTTCTAGTTGCCTGCGTGAGGTGGATCCAGGATGGATGGTAGAGGGGCAAGCAACTAAGGGGTGGAACCACGACTGCCTAGACTCCCAAATGGATGGTTGTCACGCCAATCAAGGCAGCCTGCCCTTTATGTTATCCTAGTCCAAGACAACAATGGGGGAGACCCAGATCTGCTCCCGACAGAAGAGATCGGACCTAGACACCAGAAGAAGATCAGAAGGGGCTTCAGGGTACTTAAGGTGCAAGTTAAATGGAAACCCTAGCTCTAGGGTTAAGGTACTAGCAACTGATGGAGATGACCACTGTCTTGGGAAACGTAACTGTGACAGGGTGAGCAAGAACAGAGTTGGGACTGCCTAGTACCAAGGGGACAATCTCAGTGAAAGATAGGTGACTTGAGTTATCAGTAGGTGTTGGCAAAAGGAATAGGAGTGAGGTTAAGATGGGGCTAGCACTAGCTAGGAGATCGGTGCCTTGTGTGCATTGGGCAATGGAGTCAGCAGTAAACCAATGTTTCATAGAACCCACCTGGGAGACACCTTGATCTACAAACCCAGAAAGTAGTTGGTCCGGAAAAGCTAAGGTACAGGAAACCCAACTCAATGGATGGCTAGCGCTAGGGCTTAGGAGGACAGATCTGCAGTTCTAGGTTTACCTGGAGGCTAATGGCTCGGCGTTGAAGGAGAGAGGAGGTCAAGGTGACCTGATCTACAAGCCCAAATCAGAAAATCAGCAGAAAAATCAGATCTGGAAAAGTCAGAATCTGATGAGGGGGCTAGGAGGATGAAAACCAATTTTTCAGATCTAGGGCAAATCGAAGAGAACTAGCTCAGCGTTGGGGGTGTTCTGGAGTGCTTGGGCCCTGATCTATCTGTCTATCTTGTCAGATTTCAGAAAAACTCAGTTCCAGAAAAGTCTAATTTTCAGAGAGGGTGCTAGGGCAGTTTCAGTCAATTTTTCAGATCTAGGTCAAATGGTCAAGCAATTGGATAGCGTTGGGGTTGATTTAGGCTGTGTGGGACCCGATCTATCCGTCTGTGAAGTTAGAATTCAGAAAATCTCAAAACCCTAGCAGGTCAATTTTTCAGTGGGGGGTTATGCAATTTTCTTAAAAAATCAGATCGAGGTCAAGCGGTGAGGAATTTGACCAGCGTTTCAGTTAATTTGATGAAGGGGAGGTCCGATCTATGAAACCCAGAAATGGTTTGGCAAAAGATCGGACTATTCCCAAGTTTATTGATTTTTAGGGTTTTTAGTGCTTTAGGAGTTTTCAGAAAAAGTTGAAGAAAAGCAAGGTACAATGGAATAAGATCTGAAAAAGAAGAGACTTACCTGTTGGATCTTACCTGGAAAAGCTTGTAGAAGTCTGTAATAGTGACGATCTTTGCTATCCCCATCAATTCTGGAAGATCCCCATGATTTCTATGGCATATGCAAGCCCCAAGCCACTAATGCGCCCCCTACCCTGCATGAGCAAATGTCAATCATATTAGATTTGCTAATACAAAATAAAGAAACTGAATGCTACAAGACAGTAAAATGAAGTAATAATAGATCACAATGAAACTAATGAAAACCCCCTAATCCAAGACGAAGAGAACTGAGCGAGTTGAGGCCCCCCTACAAAAACGCTCCAGCCAAAACGCCCTCTTGTAGACAAAACAATGATAGCCACGAAAAATATAGATCTCACGAGAATTTCCACAATGCTAGGAAGCTGAAGACTAGCTAATCACCATTTGAGCACATCAGATGTAAAGCAGATCCAGAAAAATTTCCACAAAAAAGTCTTTCTATTATTCAGATCCAAGAGCCAAAGACCCTTTACAAATGAGAAGCTCTCTCCTTTAAATAGAAATGAGAGAACCACAATCATAACCGAATCTTAACCACTTTCAAAATGAGTGGCTAAGATTAAAAGATGAAATGTTCTAATCAATGGTTGAGATGAGCTCAACATACAACACATGGATGAATATAACCATAATTTTACCAAAGTGGACTAAACCACCCAAAATAAGGTAACCCACTCAACAAGAAATAAATGAAGCACATGGTGGGTCCAAGGAGTGTTTGACTAACTCCCTCTAGGTGTCCCCATGGCACAATAAAATAATATAATAATTTAATTCTTTGACTTTTGCGCCTCCTTGAGGAAATCGTGAGCCTCCCAAAAAGAGCTCCAGAAAATAATATAAAAATGCCCAAAAATAGGTGTGGGCCCAATCAGGAGCTGCAAATGTTGGAGGTGGTGTGGAGGACATCACTCTCATCATCATGACTCATCCCATGTCATTTCCTTGCCTTAGTAGTCCAAATCGATTTCTTCAGTAGCCATTTAATCATTTTTTAATCTGCCTCGGGAAACGTGATCCTTCCAAAACAGCCTCCTAGGGTGCCCGCGTTGTCAAACTGAGCCCACCAAACTCTCTGGGATGGGGGTACTATGGTACAAACAAGTGGCTGCACCCCCCTATGTCCATACAACGCCCTAGGAGATCCAACTGAAACATCTCCCTGCTCAAAAATATCAATCTGTGAAGAAAAACTGCATCAGTAAGGAAGAATGAGCCTGATCACATCTATAAGTGCCCGAAACTGGAAATAAACTGTCTCAATAGACTCAGAGAGTCCAAATCCATCTAAGGTGTATACTCACACCCCTCATAGGTCTCTATATGATCATTAATCACATCCAATAAACAATATAACCATCCGTGAATAATCAAACACCAATAATAACTCAGACTATATCCATTCGCTGCAAGCGTTAAAAAGGTTAAGACATGCTCTACAACTCATTTAAGTAACAATCACAACAAGTAGCATTCATTTCACTGGCGGTACATCAATCAATACATATATAAGGCTTTATTCATTATTACTCAGACTTAGACTTCCAAGACTATACTCACGTCATAGCTGTAGCCAATTTGCTAGTGAAGGGTGAAGAGTGAAAATGACAAGGCTAAGGCAAAAGATGACTTCCTACTCAACATCATGACACTTTGGACAAGGAAAGGGAATACTCACTATAACCAATGTCAGACAAACAACAACACAAGGAATGGCAGTGCCTCACAGATGGGTGAGTTGTTTAGAGAGTGCTTATTCAACTTAGGCATCATGTCTACATCAAACTTGATCCAAGTTCATTAGGATCACATTTTATTCCATGGCCTTTTTGGCCTATATGACCTTTTGGGACTTCACCAGTGCTTAAAAGCACAGCTAATCGCAGCTTTCATCTGGGACATATTTATTTTTAATAAGATCAGGAATTTTTTGGATATAGCACATTTTGATACATTGCTTTTTCGGACCTTTTCTTATACTCTTCAAGGAGTATTTTAGCATTTCATTGCTCTTGCCCTTTTTACATATGTTAAGAAATATAGTTTTACAATTTTAATTTTCCATGGGCGCATATTCAATATTTGAATACAAGTAGTACATGAGCTTTCAGTTTTAGCCAACAACATCTCCAGTGACTAGGGGGAGTTTTGCACAATGCCAAAGATCGGGACAACTGACCAGAATGATTTAGGCATACAATCCAACTTACCAAGGCAAGTTCTATCACCAACTCAGAGCCAAGACACAATATAAACAGGGAGGCTTGTCCAACAAAGGTTCTAGTAGGGAAAAAGGTCCTCCATGCCATAAGTCAAGAAGTCAGTCGGGTTGAAAACTAAATTGGAAGGTAATGGATGCGTGAAGACAATGAATGATGGAGCCAACACTAGCAAGCCAAAACAATGGTGGGAATGACTACCTCTATTCTCCCAAAGGAGGGTAAAACCAATGAGTATAGATCAAGAATTTCAAAGTCAGAGTAAGGACATCATTACATAGTATAAGATACAACCAAGTCCATATAATTATGACCGCCAGATCATGATACCACAAGTCAATACATGTCACAAGAATCAGTATAAGAGCAATAATAACCATAACACAATATAAAATGCTGAGTCATAACCATGCAATATAATCCATCTGAAACACCATCTATCCAATGAGAAAGTACTGATATAACGCTCGGCATCCATGACTGCTCTGAAATGACATAAATGGCTATATCGGTCCTCAAATCTAAGTGTCCTGAGACTTAGTCCTGACATGGGAGAGTTCAATAGTCCACAAATACAAAAATGATCCATATAAACTGCTTATCTCAGCATCTCATATGTAAGAGATCTGGCTGAAAAATGTACTATGTCTGAAAAATAGAATATCGTAGCCTGGCTACTATATATGTGATAACAACATCCACTTCATTATTTTTCTCTTCAACTAAAAACAGGTGACTTTAGAAGCAACGGGGAGTGAGAGACCGTTGGGGGTCTCACGACATTTGCGTCCTTCTTGATGAGCATCGGGCACCTGGGGTTTGACCTGTGGATCTACGGGTGGACTTGTTTCCACTTTGTTGAGAGCCCAACACTCCCTCTTTGACTTGAAGGATACGAAGTTGGGGTAGTCACACCACCGGATCTCAAATTTAATCCAAGACTTCAACTTTAATAAAATTACCTAAAAGGAACCAAGAGACATTGCAAAACGTCCCACCAACATTTACTTATAATTTTAGGTTCAAGTTTCCTTATTGTTCAAGTTTTCCTTTTCCAAGCAATTTTCAATTACTTGCCTTACTGTTCAAGGCTTTGTTTTACAAGCACTTTCACATTTCAGTTTACTGCAAGCAACTTCTTTCAAGCATCTAATCTCATTGGGTGGAATCTTTAAATCTATTGGGTAATAATCACACTGTTAATAACTTGTAGATTTGGTATACACAATTTGATTCATTTTCTTTAAGCATTTTGAGTAGTTGTTCATAGTTGTTCCATTTATTCGTTCGTCTATCAGCATTGATTTAACTGTGAAATATTGTTCATATTGTATAATCCTACCTATATTGTAATCTTGTTTAGTTTAGACAACACTTAAACTATGGATAAATCAATCTAGTTTAGTTTCTGTGAAGCTGTAACTCATTTACTTGACTCCATTTGTTAATAGGAACTAGTGTTTCTTTATGTCAAGGTATGCTTGTCATTAAAAGGGAATCTTTGCTTTTGCATGCCGCTTGTCATTCCTTAGATAGTATAAAGTCTTAGCCTTACAACCTTAATAAAATATCCCTTTAACTAATAGTTAATAAAGTTAGGAATATTTTCCTGTAGGGACTACCCCCCTTGGCTCTATTGGGATTTGGCCTAAACAAAGGAGTTGGTAGACTGTGGTGACAGTGGTTCCCATCTCTAACTTGCCCCCAAGGACACACAAAGCAGGTTATTGACTTCCTTGTGTTCTAAAGTGTATATTAGGCGGCAACACTGTCCAATTTGCATCAATGAATGCCTTGAAGGTAAAGTCTTGTCCTTTCAGATACCATAAACCATACTCCATAGTACCTTTTAGATATTTGAAAATCCTTTTTACTGTTGTTACATGTGTTTCTTTAGGAGCAGATTGGAATCTAGCTACCAATCCAACAACTTGCATCACGTTTGGTCTTGTGGTTGTCACATATAGCAAACTGCTAATCATGGATCTAAGCATGGTATGATCTACTTCCAGAGAGTCATCATCCTTACTTAACTTGCAACCAGTGACCATAGGAGTACCAACAGGTTTGGAATCTTCCATTTTAAACTTTTTCAACATATCTTTGATGTACTTAGTTTGAGATATGAAAATTCCTTCGTTTGTTTGGTAGACTTGTAATCCCAAGAAGAATTCCAATTCACCCAACATTGACATTTCGAATTCTTTCTTCATTTCAGAGGCGAAATCTACACTTAGGATTTGAAGATTGCTCCCAAATATGATATCATCCACGTAGACAACAACAATGATCATATTTTTATCTTTGATCTTTAGGTAAAGATTACTTTCAGTGGCTCCTCTTTTAAAACCTTGCTGTTTTAAGTAACTGTCTAGTCTTGAGAACCACGCTCTTGGAGCTTGTTTGAGACCATAGAGAGCCTTCTTCAGTTTACAGACATAGTCTCTATTCTCTGACAAGAGAAACCCTTCAGGTTGTTCAATATATACTTCTTCTTCTTGTTTGCCATTTAAGAATGCAGACATGACATCCATTTGATATACTTTGAAGTTTTCATGGCATGACAGTGCTAAAAACATTTTGATTAATTCAAGTCGAGTTACAAGAGCATAGGTTTCTTCAAAATCAATACCTTCTACTTGGGCATACCCCTTGCACACCAATCTTGCTTTGTTCCTTTTTACTTGACCATCTTGATTGAACTTGTTTTTGAAAATCCATTTGGTTCCTACAATGTTCTTATCTTTAGGTCTTGGGACAAGTTCTCAGGTCTCATTTTTCTCAATTTGATCTAGTTCTTCATTCATGGCTTTGACCCATTCATCACTTTTGCAGGCTTCTGTAAAGTTCTTGGGTTCCACTATTGAGAGTAGGGCTTGTTCTATATCTGGTAGTTGTCTTCTTGTTTTGACCCTAGCATTTTTATCACCCATGATTTGTGACTCTGGATGATCCTTTTGTATTCTTCTAGAAGGAGTTTTAGTGTCAGGTCTAGGATAGTCTTCATCATCTTCCTGTGTATCTTCATTCTCTTTGTCTTCTTCTTTGTTATGAATGCTTTCGTCCTTTTGCAAGTCTTTAATTTCATCATCGCATGTATTTTCGATGCTGTCAATATTTTTCTCTTTCCTTGGTTTTATATCATCTACTTTCACATAAGCACTTTCTACAATTTTATGTAACCTCTTATTGTAGCACTTATATGCCCTTTTGGTGGATGAGTATCCTAAAAAGATTCCTTCATCAGTCCTGGAGCGAAATTTCCAAGGTCATCCTCGTTTTTTTTGATGTAACCGTTACGGCCAAATACCTTAAAATATTTGACTGAGGCCGGTCTTCCATACCACAATTCGTAGGGGGTCTTATCCTTATTTACTCTGAGTTGCCCTCTGTTAAGTGTGTATATAGTTGTGTATACAACTTCTCTCCAAAATGAATCTGACAGTTTTGCTTCATTAAGCATTGTTCTGGCAGCTTCCTGGACTGTTTTGTTTTTCCTTTCAACAACCCCATTTCGCTGAGGAGTTTTTGCGGCTGAAAATTGTCTCTTAATTCCATGATCTTCACAGAATTCATTGAACTCATTGGAAGTAAATTCTCCCCCATTATTTGATCTAAGACACTTGATTTTCATACCATACTCATTTTTCAGCCATTGCCTTGAAGATTTTAAATTTTTCAAAGGCTTCTGATTTTTCTTTTAGGAATGCCACCCATGTCATCCTTGTGTAATCATCAATGAGCAACATGAAATAGTGATCTCCTTGCAGGCTTTTAGTTTTGGTTGGTCCACAAAGGTCTGTGTGTATAATTTTCAGAGGATGTGAGGTCATATGTTCTTTTAGCTTAAAATTGACTCTGGTTTGCTTCCCATGTTGACGGTGTTTGCATACTGAGTTTAGAGGAACTACAATTTTTTGGTAGATCTCTTAAAGCTTCCTTTGTGCTTACTTTGGCAAGATTGTCAAAACTCAAGTGTCCCAACCTTCTGTGCTATAACCAACTTTCATCTACCATACTTAGGTAGCTTTGATTTTCATTTTCCAAGATGTATACATTGTTTGTATTTCTCGTAGCAATGCCCACGGCCTTTTTTGCTTTCTTATTCTTGATTTCATATTTTTTTGAGTCAAAGATACAAATGTGTCCTTGGTCGCATGTTTGACTTACACTGAGAAGATCAGGCTTGAGGTTTTCAACTAGCAAAACATTTTCTGCTTTGATCTTGCTGTTGACAACAATTGTTCCTTTGCCGATTATTTTGGAAGACAGACTGTCTCCAAAAGTGACTTTTCCCTTATTGTCCTTTAGTGTTATGAATTTGCTTGAGTCACCGGTCATATGTTTTGACCAACAACTGTCTAAGTGCCATAAGTTTTGTTTTTCGGTTGGACATAAAGACTTCCCTTCAGGTCTCGAAACTGCATCCTAGACATCATTCGTCTTGATTATAGTCTCGTTCCCTTTCTTCTTGCCTACGTCTTCATAACTGGAAGGATCTACATCAATGATGTCACTCAACTGTGTCACAGAACTGGAGTGTGTCCGAGGCCTCTTACTTTCTTTGGAAGTCTTGTCATAGTTTTCTTTATCTTGGATGATCTTTTGTGCCCAAGATGGTGTTCATTTCTCGAGGTGGATCTACCTTTCTCTTTATCTTCTTTTGAAGCTCTTTCTTTTGTCACGGTGTCTCGGACTCGAGGAGCTTTAGGTTCTTCTTATGAACTGTCGTTACTTGTTCTTCGGAACGATCTACAAGTCAAGTTCAATTGCATGATTAGAAACATCTCATAATTTCCAAAACATATTAATAGTGACAAATATATGTCACAGTCATGCAACTATCTCTAGCCAATGCTACAACATTCATCCATATCCTGTACACATACAGTAACTTCTAGATGACTTCTACCCCAATGTTATTTAGAGTGTGTACTACTTCCTAATATGTCAGCAAAGAGGTTTCAATCTAGATAAGTAGCAATGGAATGTTGTACAACATCATTGACTTCTTAGCCATCATGTGCAATTCAATAGTATAAATGCAAACACTCAAACATGCATAATACATCAACTGAATATAAACAAGTGCACAACCAAACAATATCATGAAATGACGATTGAATACTTATCTTTATTTGTTTGGTGGGTAGACTCCTTCTTGAGCCTTCATCTTCATCGTCTTCTTCATTCATAACTGCATCATTTCTTATCCAAATGCTGAGATGGATAAGAGGTTCTTCATGAGTTGAGTCCTTCATATTCCTCATCGCTTGAGCAATTTTCTTTGAATCGTGAGAGCTTGATCTTCAATTGCTCCCATCTTCTCTTCTCTTATCACGAGCCGAGCTTCTTCTTGTGTGCGTTCTTCCCATATTTTGTTGAAGGTAATTAACCCTCTTCTGGCACACATTCCTTGAATGAATGAATCCCATGATCTTGGGAGGCCATTCAAGGTGGTTATAACGATGTCTTATTCTTCTTCGATTGCTTTGTCATAGCATTGAACACTTCCTTTTGGTGTCTTCAAGGATGACACATGAGGGATGAGATGATCCTTAATAGAATTTGTAATGATTCTCTTGGCTCTAGCCTTAGCTTCATCTCCCTCAGGCTCTTAGAACTTCCTTACTGAAATACTGATCCAAGTCATTTTCTTCAAGGATCAGGGAGGTCCTGTACTTCCATACTCGAAAGTTGTCAGCTTTACCAAACTTGTCATCAAGATGGGTGTGATTAGTCATTTTTAAATGAGAACCTCAAATGGAAATAACAAAGATTTAGATCTTACCGAATTGAGGTGTCCGACCTGGTTACGGAGCTCGCTGATCTAGGGTTTGTCAGAAAAACCCTAATTTTCCAAACTTTTGATTGGACAGAAAGACGGGCCTCTTCAAGGCCAGCTGTTCAATGTACTCCTTTTCTGAAAACAGTGGTGGGAAGTTCTCAGAATAAGAAGCCTTAGTTTTCCAATTTCTTTTGCAGAAATGTCTGAAATTGATTTTGCTCTATCTCCAAAGTTTCGGCTCCTTACAGTTTGAAACTTCGCACTGAGATAGACTCATTCTTCTTTCCAACCCCACAGGTTAGAGCAGAAATGGATTCTCAAAGTGGGACTTATGCCGAGTTTTCCAAGGTGACTGTTTTGGGGACTGTTCAACGTAGTGAACTTGTTCGGACTGCTACGTGTCACTGTTTCACATTTTGGGTCTAAAAAGTGGACCACAGAAACTACAGTCCGTGCCTTACCTGCAACATCTTACAAAATTTTGTTTGGACCTTCCTAGACCGACATATAGTAGTTCTCCCTAGGTCACCTGTTTATGACTATATTTTGGAGGAGGCTGGAACCTTGATTTGGAGGAATAATATCTCCTGAAGTATAGTGATCTGAGGCTGAAACTTTTACACATGGTACATTAAGATTTCCTCTTTGGCCTGTAAAAGTTTAGGCTCTTGATCCTTCTCCAATCGTGCGTTATAGCGAAAGTGCTAAGATGACTAAATTCAGTCTTCTAGGGTTTTCAGGCACGAGACCCTAATTTCCATTAGCTGCCATTATAGCTGTATTTTGACTGCACAGTGCCTTCTTTCAGAGTGGCTCTGATACAATGTTAGTTTTTCTATGCTATTTTACTTCGGATCTTTATCTGAAAGAATAACGAGCACAACAATACATCAGAGATACATAAGAGACACAAGACACAAAGATTTTCATTGGGGAAACCATAAAGAAGAAAACCCCGCAAACTTCTTCAGAATAGTTCTGTCACAAAGATAAGATGACAAGATAGAATAACCCAATAACAATATCTCTGCAGCAACTCTTTGTTCCTCCTCTTCCTCTCTCTCCTAAAGTACACATGAGAGAGCAAATGAAGTGTGTGACAAATGAGGAGGGTGCCTCTCTATTATATTCTTTCGTTAAGTTTGTTAACTCAACCACTAGGTCGCCTCGGTTACTTGTGGGGTCGACCTACCTAAGAATACACATAAATATATTTTACTTTATTTAACCTGGGGACTATTGCCTCAACTTACAACAGAGGGTTTACCTCAGTGATCGTACACAATGATTACATCCCCAAAGGAGGAACACACATCCCTGATGGGGCTACAATAATATAAAATAGTAATATACATCAGAATATCTTTCGAAGTTACAATTGCAATGACAGTTTAAGACTATGGCTTCCTGTACACTAACTTGGGTGAAAGATTCGATAATTGAAAAGATCCAAGTAAAACTAGAACAACAACAAGAGGAAACTGACTAACAGTTCAAATAGGGGCGTTGTCTCTACCTAACATCAGTGCCTGGAGATGGGCAAATGGAGTTAAAAACTGATGTCTAGGAGGGAGAGGGATTTTTTCAATATGGCCGACAAAACCCATATTGCCAAATTTGCAGATTCCCAGTGCAAATTGGTCTGGTGAGTTTTCCTACTTTTACCAAGGGTTTTCTGAAGAAAAGCAGTGACGGGCAATGCATGAAAAAATTAAATGGAGAGGAATTTACTTGAGAAATGTACCTCAATTTTGTAGATTAGGTTCTCCCTCCTACGATGAAAAAATCATCAACATATAGCAGAAAAATGAGCGGATCACCTCCAAGCACAATGAAGTGTAGGTTGGGATCAACCTCACCTTCTGAAACCCAATCGAAAGCAAACATGAATCAATCCTTGAGTACTAAGACAGATGGGCTTGCTTCAGATCATACAAGGCCTTTTTCAACTTACGCACATGAGACTTCCTCTCATGAATCTCAAAATCCTGTGGTTGCTCTAGATATACCTCCTCTTGTAGAAGACCGTTGAGAAAAGCGGTCTAATCCATCTAATGAATCTTCTAACCCCTCTCTGCAACAATAGAGATCATTGCTCTGATTGAAGAAAATCTAGCAACCGACGAAAAAGGTCTTATCATAATCAACTCTCTCTACCTGTGAGAACCCACATGCTACAAATTGAAGTTTGGAGTTCTCGATGCTTCCATCTCCAACATGCTTGATTTTATAGAGCCACTTGGAAGTCACAACCGACTTCCCCTTCGGTGTTGAAACAATCTCCCACACACCAATTCTTGATGATGGGATTGTACTCTTCCATCATGTCATCTCTCCAAACCTGATGTGTGGATGCCTCGTTATAAGTAGTAGGCTCAGACTCACGCAAGTTGGTCACCATCGCCATGTAAATGGAAAATCTCTCTGGTGCTTTGCTCTCTTTGACCTACCTCCTAGGTGGCCCCACAAACACCTTATCTTCCTTCACAAGCTCCTTATGCCAACTTGGCTCTCTTCTTGGAAGTAACTTCCCATGGCATACCCTCCTCTACATCCTCATCTGACGACTGTCTCCGGAAGAAGTACCCGTGGTCTTGTTATCACGAATCTTGTAGTTGCCTCGTGAGATGATCATATTGAGGACGACAGAGGAAAGGTAGCCAAAGTTGTGAGCTACGATATCCAAGACTTCCGAAAGAACTCGGATGTCACACAAGTCAAGGATATCGACACTTTGGACCAATGAGAACACAAGCCTAGGGGGGCGTCCCTATGACCAAGAAACGCTAAAACGAGGAAAATTAATGAGTAGCTGAGGAAACTTTGTGGGATCTCTTCGTAGGATGGTTAATTAAAGTTTGGAACAAAAATCAAGAGATTCTGAGCATCTAGGTGAAAAGCCCTAATTTTGCCCTAGGGTTTTATGTATAAAAAGTGGGATCTAGGGAAAAACGATGAAATTAAGTATAATTGGACACTTAGATTGATTGTTGGATGGAAGATTAGACGAATGGAGTTGAAACCAACAATACGTAGTTTGCGGTTGTTGGAAATACCCACTTTCCCCAAGGGGGGCGTTTTTCCCTAGTAGTCGGCCAGTGCTTTGTATGGGAAAATGGAGTCCGATTAAGGCGAAAATTTAAATCTAGGGGTTTTATGTTAAATGCAAAGTGGGTTTTAAATTTTATAGCTCGCCGTAAGCTAGAACCTATGGATTTACAAAATTGAGTTTTTAATATAATAGAGCGATGAGCAATGCATGTACAGGAAATGAAAGAAGAGAAAGTTACCTTTGAAACGTACCTGGAACTTGTAGATGGACTGAAAAATGATGAAGAACGCTACTTTCCTGTCGAAATGAATTTTTTCGAGGAAGATCTTGTTGTTGTTTTTCCACAGCCAGTCACTCTAGCGCCTCCTTCAACTTGCCAAATCAAAGGAAATCATTGATCAGAAAAACGAACGAGATTTGCAGAATACTGAATAGAAAAGGAATAAAAAATCATTATGAACAAGATACTCCCTGAACCAAACACTCTAGAGCCGAAACAAAGGTGAGTTGCCCCACAAAAACGCCCTCTCTCTCCTAACGCACCTCCCTTTCCTGCAGATAAGATGGGTAAAGAAAAAATGCAAGATATATCCCGAATAAAGCTCAATATAGAAGAGTAGCAGTGCCAATCATCGGATCATCAAAACATCCACAAGATACACAGAAGAATAATCCTAGAGAAAAATCTCTTTATTAAAATTCCGGTGCCAAAGCTCATGAATTACAATGGGGGGGTCACCTCTCTTAAATAGTTTGAGAGAGACATAAACCCTAACTCACTTTATCATTCAACGGTTGAGATTAAAACATCATCAACGGTGGAGATCATCAATACATTAATCAATATATGGATCAAGTGACTAAGTCAAAGAGGGGGCACACGTTACTCAAGGACGCCTCTCTAAAATGAAATGTCACAAGATATGACATGATACAACATAGGAGGGGGTCTCTAGGGGCTTAATTCACCCTAGGCCCCTTTACATCTTCATAACATAAGATATAACAATGAAATACATCAATAGCCAATTAGAGGGGGCGCCCCTTGGGGAGATTTACGCATTGGCTAAGCCATAATAAAATAATCCGTAGCTAACCGAAAATTGCTGGAGGAATGTCCGGGATGCTGAGAAACATCATCTGCCAAAATTCCATGGCATTTCCTTGAACCAGGAAGAGAAATCGACTTTTTGAGTGATTTTCTAGTTCATTTTTTGTTGGTACAATCTCTGGAAACTATAAATCCGTCATAACTCTATCCAAGATGCAAGCTGGGGCACACTGACTGCTCTGGATGATCTGGAAACATAGAATGGTATAAGTGACTATTCATACCCCCTGGAACACTGCTCTGCTCTAGGAGAACCAATCATACTGACATCTAGAATAAAAATTGATCATTTGGCCAATAATTAAGTGATAATAATCACTTTTTCAGGAGAACCAGGGCTAAACTCTCAAAACTGAAACTACAGTATTGGTCTTGGGCATGTCTAGAACAAATATAGACCCTGTTGTATTTTTGCGTCACTGCCTTGGGAAACGTGATTGACTTGGTCAACTGGGTTGACCAGGTCAAAGTACGCAAAATCAAGGTGAGATAACATGCCAATATGATCCTGCAACCATCCAAGGTAAGAAATGCTCCATTGATGTATATCAAAACCCAACTTGAGTCAGTTATTCAGTCATGGAGACCAACAACAATAATAGTAAAATATACCTTTGCTTATGAAAAATATTAGAGTCCTCTGGAAATCTTATTGTACATGCCATACTTACAAAGTGTAAAAGATGTGCTATAGATGGGTGAGGGTGGAAAAACAAGGCTAAGGTAGGGGAAACGACTCTTGACTGACTTTGACTCAGTGATCTATTCGAATGATAACCAATATACTCTACCAAGATGACATACATATGACAGATAACAATAGGGGATGGAGGTGTCTCACAGATGGTAAAGTACTTGGGTATGCTTCCCTCGGACTCTAGCAATTTTCTTTTGCAACTTCATTGCAATATGGGTCAACCTTCAAAACTGCCTTGGAAGCCTTCTAGGGTCCAGTACTCACAAAGACCCAGTCTTTCTAGACTAGTCTCACCTTGTGGCCCTATGGGGACCATTGAGCCGAACACTATGCAAAGATAGAGTGCTCATCCTTTGACCATGTACCTCTCAATATTTTTCACACTTTACATAAGATAGTAGCCAGCGAGCTGTCCATAGCCTCGATGGGTTTGCCTCTCCTTGGTGCCCCTGTGGAGGGCAAATTGAGCCTTACATTATACAAGGAATGAGTGCTCAACCTATTGGGCACTGACTACCTTTTTTCAATATTTTATACTTTTGCATCCTTTAGATATAGCTTTTATGTGCTTCGATGCTTTAGTGTTTAGCAACACTGTTATGGTGGAGCACTTGTTTTGAGGACTCAAGGAGAACAAACCTATGAACCCAGGCACACTGGCCAAGGCACATACTTCACAGCCAGAGACACATAGCAACATGGAGTCTATCATGCATAGTGGTCAAAATGGGGAAAGGATCTTCAATCTCACAAGTTTCCATCAGTGTGAGTCATGGGATAAAACAAAAATGAATGAAATGGATGGACGGGCACAGATGACATGGAACCAACCTAGGACTAACGTTTACACTTTGTTTGAGCATGGCATGGGCAATAGTCTTCACATTGAATTCTTCGATAAATCATAACATAGGTTAGAGCAATACATAACATATAAGCACAAGTCACCATAATCATCCTAACATGACAAGCATAGGTTTTTAAGATACATCACAGAGCTAAACTAAACCAAGGAAATATACCTAATCTCACCATGTATACCTGTCTCCAACTGATAAGCCCCTCTGTAACTGTGTGTACCAACTCCTGGTCTGCTGTTATGCTCTAATGAACTAGATCATCACTAAAATCATCTCAATGGACTTTTGAATCTCAGTCCTGGCAAGGAAAATACCAAGAACAAGGCTTTGTTGTGAAATGAAGCTGTAAAGATCCATGCTGATAACCCATGTAAAAGTAGCCCGAAATAGAAAAAGAGAAAGGTCTGCATGCTGCATTAATGGAAGCTTGGCTGAAAATGTATATGTGATAACAGGTCTGAGATCCTGTACCTGGTGAACCTGAACTTGAACCAAGTGATCCCAAATTACGTGAAAGTGAAACTTGTGAAGCTGTAATCTGAGAACTTGTCCTTGTACCAGTAGTCTCTGTAGAATGTGTCCCTGAAACCGATGAACCCGTAACTTGTGACCCAGTCACCCTTGAGACCTGTGACCCTGTGCCCTGACTCGCTGAACTTTGTGATGCTGTCACATATGGAGTAGTAATTAGTTGTTGCTCCTCCTCTGACTCCCGAGAGTTTCTAGAGTCTTGCTCCTCCTCAAACCTCACTTCCCTCCTCACCACAACTTTCTTTTGTGCAGGAAGGTGTTACCACCTGAGTTGCACTCAGTCAGACTTTCAAGTGAGTTGACAAAGATGAACAAAGTACTTGTTCAAACTCAGAGCTCAGAATTCCATCAAGCCTTCTTGGCTCTTTTAATTTTTGTGCCACATATTCATACCCCCTTGGGTAAATTGTAATAAATGTGCTAGCATGAGAGTTGTATGTAAAAGTTTCGGCTTCCTAGGACTTAGACATCAATTTGACTAGCTCTGAGTGTTTTTTCCCTTGATAATTATTGGTTGTTGAACAAACGACTAATAAATTTCAAGCTTTTCACTCATACCTACAAATTTGGGGTAGTCGTTTTGGTGGTTAGGCCTTAGGAGGTTATTAGACTCTTAGAGTCCATGATAGGCCTTAGGAAGTTATATGAGCATGCTAGGCATCAATATTGAGTCGTATGGACATGTCTTAGGTCCCCCTAAGTTTGTTTTCATTCCGAAAACAATAATGTTTCTCGCTTTTTAAAGCCATTTTTTAATGGTTTAATTATAAACCTTGTAAAGGGCATAAAAGCGTGATCCAGAGGTGGAATTTGGCGTGGGTATGCTCGTGTTCACACTTAGAGCATACTCTTTATTTTGGGACCCACTTTTCATATGCTTCGAGTTATTAAAAGTCATGTTTCGCTAAAGAGGCTTTAAAATGTCAGTTTAATTTTAAAGGTGCGACAAGTTGGCGAAAGGACATGGTTGGAAAAAGTCAAAAAGACATATTTAAACATGTGGGGTAAAGGTGGCAAATTTGTCCCCATAATGGACGACTCCATTCCATAATTGAAGCGTCAGTTTTGGATGAGTATGGGGGTGAAGCGAATCATTTCAAGTTTAGAGAGTGCGCCCACCATCTCAAGTCACGCGTGTTTGAAACGTGACATTGTTTGGAAGCCGTGACCAAAGTCAAGAAGTTGCGATCTCTTCTCCAAGGGAATGCGACATCATCCCATGAATAAAGTAAGTGATTGGAAGTGGCTTTGAGAGGTGGCGACTTCATATGGGCTAGAATACGTGCTCGTCCTTCATGCTTGACTTGGTGGGCATGTGTCACTTTGAAGTTTGGCGAGATTGGATCTATTAGGTGAGGGTGCACCTCCTTTGGAGATATGGTGCTTCTCCCTTCACTCCAACTCACTCCAATCCCTAAATCAACTCATGTAACTCACCTTCTCTCTTCCGTGGTTTGGTGTGCCCCCCCCTGCCTAGGTTTCTATTTTAGCAGATCACTTCTCCATTGTAAAATATCGGAAGAGGGAACCTCTGCTCGTGCTCTTATGTAATATTATTTTTTGCAATAATAAAGAAAAGGCTTTGGAGGCTTATGCTTGTGTGATCATTGGATGTTTGGTTGTGATTTTCTTCATAATTCACTGAGGTAACTTGTATGTTTTGCAATGCTTGTTTATAGTTAGGAATGGTATCAGTCTTTGAAAGGAATTGTTATTCTAGTAGAATAGGAAGTAATATTTGAGTAATTTACTTCTTATTGTTAGTCTTAAAAGAGATCCATGAAATGTTATCAATTCTTGTTTGAATGTATGCATTTTAAATTTCTTTTTTGATTAAGACTGGTGCATTTAGTTCCCTCTTGCGAGTGTTTGTGAAGTGTTTTAGGTGATGAAGTCAAGAGGATCTTTGTGAGCTTGTTTGCTCTCACCTTCCTCATGCATTATTGAAAAGGAGCTTTATCCCCCCGGTTTCACCAAGAGGACGACCCCATTGTCCTTGTCTTTTCTTGCTAACCATTGGTTCTTATTGCTTCTAGATCCCAAAGAAGTTTCTCCATTTGTCACGGTTACTTTCCTTTAGATCCATCATTCAAGTAAAAATCACAAGTAGATCTAAATGTCTAGATCTAGTTGCTTTTCAAAGTTTATCTAAAAGTTTAGATCTAGCTGTCAGATCTTTCTCTTTTGCAAAAGCTTAAATTTTAAAATTCAAAGTGCTAAAAGAAAGATTCGTGCTTTCAATTTCTTTATCTAGCATTTGGTTCTTTTTCAACTTGCTTGCCATCTGTTAAAGAGGAAAGCACCATCTGTTAAAGAGGAAAGCAAAGATCCTAAGAAGGCAAGCTTCCTAGATTGCCTTAGTTAAATTTTGCAGTTTGTTTGAATTTTTTTGCTAAGTTTTGTAGTTTTTTTACTCGTAAAGCTACCCTATGGATAGGCGACCCTTCCACTATTAAATTTACCATCGTGCATCGAGTGAATCAATAACATACTCTAGCGGCTAAAGGGCATCTAGTTTATGATAGAGAAACGAATTTAAAGGGGCGAGGATAGGAGTCGCTCGAACGAGGTACAAGGGAGAGGGTATAATATAGTAATTATCAAATCGATTTCAATGTTCTGATGAGGAGTTTTCCTTTTCCTCCCAAAAAGATCAATATAATTACTTAAAACTAGTGAACGAGGATGTTTTATCTAGTTGGGAGCTAAGCCAAGTGACCAAGCAAAATCAGGTAGCCCCATGCATGAGCTCAACTGAGTATCTTGGCCCAACCAATGAATCCATCCCTGTGAAGTATACAAAAACTGATTGAAATGACAATTTGCATTAATAAAAGATCATTTTGAGCATGTGCGATGAGGTAACCATGGACCCAAGAAAAATGAGGTGCTGCTAAATGAAAAAGGAAATTATTTTATTTTTTGAATTAGGGCCAACAGTGCAATTGACCCAACAACAACATGAGTCGTAGCAATTTACTTGGTTCCAGTTCCAAATAAAGAAAAAGATATAGTCAAAGTATTAAATTCCCCTAATAAACCTGGCCTATGCAGATGGTAAATCCTCTAGCATAAAGGTGTCCTTATCACCATAATTACATATATTGTGTCGGCGAATATATCGTCGAGGGTCCGAAATGTAACTTATCGGCAACAACGATGAAAATATCGGCAAATGTCGTAAAGCGTAAAAGAAATAACAAAAAGAACCAATTTTTTTAACATCTAAAGCAACAACAACATCAAATAAACATATTGCTACATAAATACGAAAACACAACTAATATATAAGATGCATAAGACGTCAAATGGTGGATCATGATCACATATCGACTATAAACTGAAAATACTGAAATATGTTCGTGATGGAATGATAGTAAATCACATCAAATGATCAAAATAAATGTCTCTCAAGAGATGAATCATCATGACTCATGAGGTATCTAGATACTACATAATAAATGATAAATTAGTAGGAATCATCGATCCCCTCTACCCCTTTTATAGGCAAGGGGCATCACTCTTTCTTGGAAGCAGTAGGGGGTCCTGTAGGTGCTTTGGATGAGTTAGGCGTCAAATTGGAAGCTCCAACTACTCAGGCTATGGTGGAAGGTCCAACTACTCTACAATTTTGATGAAACCTCCCATGTTTAATGAGTAAAGGGTACCCTTTTATTTTTTTTAGGTTAGGGAAATCGGTAACACGTCGGGATTACCTGGGCGAGGCCCAGGTTCAAAGCCGTCGGCTGCCACTATAAACCCCAGGTATATCCAACAGTCCGCAAGCCAGATATACCAGAAACTTGTGACTCAGCAAGGGCTGAGGCGTCCCGAACTCCAATCCGGTCCAGGGGCGGTAGTCTATCCAGGGGGCGTCTACCCTTCGAGCCTTATCACAGCGGGCCATGTCTCGGTGGGATTTGATCCCTGGTGGGCTGGGTGAAAACCACCTTCCCCCACCGTACGGGATCCCACGTCATTGACGAAGGGTACCCTTTTATTAAGGTCATGATAAAAGATTTCACGTGTCAATGCCACCAACAACAAGGTACTGAGAGGGGTTGATGTGCTTGATTAAATGCCAATCCCATACCCTCATACTTGATAAAATCCAGTGGAATTGTTGAAATCTTGAAATCTTGAAAACTATTAAGTCTGTTGAATTCTAAATGGGATCTAAAGTTCTACTTTTTGCATATGAAGTCCGATGAGGTTGGAGCCACTCTCAAACATCCTGAAACAATTAAAGGTAATGTTAAAAATTTAAGTAAAATGATAGAAAATTAAAGTTAAGGAGAATGTCACTTTTACTTTAAGAATTTAACATTACCATTTATTACTTTAAGAATTTAATATATTTAGTTTTAATAACACTGACAAAAAATTAACCCATGGATTTTTTTCTCAAATTCCATGCAAATTTTTTTAGCAGGGCGATATTTTCCAAAATATCGCGACATATTCCCAATATATCGTGACACATTGAATATATCGCGATATATTCAAAATATCGAAAATATCACGATTTTTTAGTGGCGATATATCGCTAAGGGGAATGACTCGCGATATATCGCGATATGGGCGATATATCGTCGATATATGTAACTATGCTTATCGCCTAACCTAGCCTTGTACCCAGTAACTTTGCTAGTTTAGAAGTGGCCTTCCTCGCCCTTTCGATGGTCAAGTCTTCGCCATCCTCCCTTAAGAACAGGAAAGCTCGACTGGTTAGATTTCTTCATTGGTAAGGCTAATCCATAAATAACTGTGTTGAGTTGACAAGCGTCCTCCATCATAAAGTGTTTGGGACCATCTTCTCACATTTGCTGTTGGTTGTTTTTTAGAAGTTGATGCACAGTTAGAGAGAATTGCTGCCCAAAATTTGAATATTCAAGAAAGCGAGAAGAGTCCCTACCTTCGCCACTCTTCATCCCCTTTTCTTTCCCTTTATTTTCCTAATAGAAACTTGTAAGTTTGTTGATTTGAACTATAAAGATCACGGGTGTCCCAAAAAAAGGAGTTTTTTTTCTGCTTTAAAGCAATTGTAATAACTGTAATAAAAGAGATCGAGAAAGTAGTGTTAAGCCTTTCTGCAAACCCCATCCGAGGATCAGTATGGTGTGCTTGATTACTTTAGTTAGTTTTTCTTTTAGTTTAGTTTGCTTTTCATTTCGGAAGTAAAAGATTTTTTTTAATTCCTAAGTACAAAAGGAAAATGCGAAAAGTAATTGCTCACTTTAAGGAGCTTATTTTTCTAATCTAAACATAACATAAAAAGTTAGGCGTAATCGAAAATCCAATGTAGCCAACTAAGCATTTCATTAATATAACAAAGTTTTGCCTTGTCTTTGGTTACCAACCAAAGTAAGGACATATTTTTCAGAAAATGCAAACCTGCATGAATATTCAAGATGGGAGGGATGGATGGGTGTACTATCCCAAATCCTGATATTTTCTATTTCTATGCAATGTTACTGAAATAGCCAGGCATGCAAACTGCCATGCAAAATTTCCCTATTTTATAGCTGAAATTAGAGTTAGGGTTTGCAGGATAGAATGAACACTTACCACTGATAAGCCGGCTGAAAATGCTCCAGAGAGAATACGCATGCAAGATGAGTTGAGCTGATGAAGAAATGACCTAGTTTTCTGCTGCAATACCCGAATTGGCTGAATCAAACAAGTGTGACGTTTTTGCTGAAGGGATGGTCAGTTTCCGCTGGAAATAAGTCGGAAGGAAGGTGTGCCCGTGCCGGAGAGGATGATCAGAGCATGCAAGATTTTTGACCTCTCCAGATGCCCTAGCGAATTGATCTCCCAGTCTGCTACTCACGCCCCCACAACCTTGTAAACTGCTCCTAGCTGCCTCGGATGGACAATCTGATAGATGATAATCACCTAATGCAGCAGAGTGATCCTATTAGTGAGGATGCTGGCTGCATGCAGAAGAAATATGGTGATCTAGAGTCCTGGTGAATGACTTAGGTTTTCCCAGCTAAATGCCCCCAGCTGTACGGATGAATCTGCAATAACCTTCGGACTTATACTGGAATACTGGATAATGATGAATGCAATAGATACGGTGACAAACCTGGATGGTTTATCCTGAAGGAGACTAGGGCAGATGTCTCATTGCCAAAATCCCGTTAGCTGAAGACGCTGTCTCCAACCCCGACTACTGTGGCCACACGCTGTGCTGCTTCTCAAGAGCTCCAAAATAATAATGATCCAAAAGTAAAGTCTCCATTCACTTTATCTTTCTTTTATAACTTTCAACTGCGAAAACCCTAACTTTTGACCTAATTAAGTCACTTTAACTTCTAATTTGTAGTTGCCTTGCATCCATGCGCATGGAGTCTTAATTGAGTGCATGCATCATTAAATAATGCTTAGATGTCATGCATGTCACTTTTAGGGTTTGCATGCATATCACTTCTAGGGTTTGCATGCATGTCATTTTTAGGGTTTGCATGCATCTCACTTTTAGAGTTTGCATGCATATCACTTTTAGGGTTTGCATGCATGTCACTTTTGGGAACATTACAGTCCTCCCTCGCAAAAGATTGCTTGCCCTCAAGCAATGCCAACGCAAATCCACAATCAATCAACTGAACCAACTGAATCCAAGGATGATCCCAGGGTCCCAAATTATCCGAGGAGATCTGTAGCACCCTTTGCTCAAAACACTGCACTGTATAGTATCATCACCAGAGACCTCCTGAAAGCACCCTCTAGCAATCACTAAACTGTTAGTCACTGTAATCCCAAGGTCCCAAATCAATCTGAGAATTGCAGAGGTCAAAATGCATCCACCGGTACCCTGTGTAATATCGACACAACGAGCATCATGTAGACTCCCAAGTAACACCATTAGTAAACACTGTATCCATCCCTCATAAGGTCTTCCGCCTGGATCCCAATGCAAACTTGTGCATATTTCATCCCAAATATCTGAATGCTCTTGTGGGACTATACCCTTGGCTAGGAATGTCTTCCCAAGAATCGTCGACTCAATAGGACACCAACTCTTAATCTCTCTCCAATCCAACCCCTGAAAAGTACCTTGTCCATAAGCAACATCACAAGGAATAATCGTACCAAGCTGACATTCTACCCTTCTGATTTCAACTGGAATGCTCATATATTGCGGGTCAATTTCTCGATCCTGGCCAACTTGTAAAAACCATCCGCCATTATGCAAATGTGGACTCAAGCTATTGCAAGCCTTGTCTATGTACTCCTGAAGAGGACTGCTTTGAAATGCAATAGTATGTTTCTTCTGCTGCCCCATCAAGAAATCTAATTGCTCTTCAAGACTAGAAAGCCTGACCGCTGACTCGGTACATACAACTCGAAGAACAGTAAGCTCAACACCTCGTTGTACTATGGTGTCTCGGAGTATCTTGGTCCACTCTTTCATTGCTAGAATGATTTCTTTAACACGTTCAATCTTCTTTCGGTGACTATCATCTGGAAGCTCTATCTCATGCATGTATAAACTCTCCCTAACCTCCTTGTGTGACTGCTCACTGTCTCGACTGCTATGCTCATTGCCTTGCACCTCATGTATTCCTCTTGTCACAGCTATTTGGACTCCTGCTGTAGGTGTTGAAGAGTGTACCAACTCCAACTCATCACACGACTTGTCCACAATCTGATTAGCGAATGTGCTTGTGTCACTAGACTCACAGGATGGCTCTAATGCTATCTCCTCATGCACATCCTCATCATGTACTACTGTTAACTCCAAATGAAGCTCACCAACAACCTATACTTCATGCTCATCTTTCTTCCCTCCCCCAACTATGCCTTTAAGGAGATCCTCATCCAAATCCTTGGGCTGGCTCCCGAACTTGATGTTGTAGTAATCTTGAAAGGACAAAGTTGCACATACCTCATCACCCAAGGCTAGATACTTCTGATATCGAGGCAAGTGTTGAAGTACTGCTAACCTCTGCCAATTTCCAGTCAAGATCCTTCTCATTGTCTTCATGTTCTCACAAGCTGGCAAAGAGAAACCTTTGTTTTGACATGCACTTCACCAACATCACTGAGATGCATTTGCATGTACATGCATGCATCAACATGCTCTTTTATTCAATTGCTATGTGCCCACAGTTGGTAAGGATCATGCTTTGATACCACTGTAGTATCCCAAATCTTGATATTTTCTATTTCTATGCAATTTTACTGAAATAGCCAGGCATGCAAACTGCCATGCAAAATTTCGCTACTTTATACCTGAAATTAGGGTTAGGGTTTGCAGGATAGAATGAACACTTACCACTAATAAGCCGGCTGAAAATGCTCCAGAGAGAATATGCATGCAAGATGAGTTGAGCTGATGAAGAAATGACCTAGTTTTCTGCTGCAATACCCCAGTTCGCTGAATCAAGCAAGCGTGACTTTTTGCGTAAGGGATGGTCAGTTTCAGTTGGAAATAAGTCGGAAGGAAGGTGTGCCCGTGCCGGAGAGGATGACCGGAGCATGCAAGAGTTTTGACCTCTCCAGATGCCCTAGCGAATTGATCTCCCAATCTGCTGCTCACACCCCCACAACCCTGTAAATTGCTGCTAGCTGTTCCGGATGGACAATCTGATAGCTGATAATCACCCAATGCAGTATAGTGATCCTATTAGTGAGGATGTAGGCTGCATGCAGAAAAAATATGGTGATCCACAGTCCTGGTGAATGGCTTAGGGTTTCCTAGCTAAATGCCCCTAGCTGTACGGATGAATCTGCAATAACCTTCGGACTTATACTGGAATACTGGATAATGATGAATGCAATAGATACAGTGACAAACCTGGATGGTTTATCCTGAAGGAGACTAGGGCAGATGTCTCACTGCTGAAATCCCGTTAGCTGAAGACGCAGTCTCCAACCCCAACTGCTGTGGCTGCACGCTATGCTGCTTCTCAAGAGCTCCAAAATAATAATGATCCAAAAGTAAAGTCTCCATTCACTTTATCTTTCATTTATAACTTTCAACTGTGAAAACCCTAACTTTTGACCTAATTAGGTCACTTTAACTTCTAATTTGCAGTTGACTTGCATGCATGCGCATGGAGACTTAATTGAGTGCATGCATCATTAAATAATGCTTAGATGTCATGCATGTCACTTTTAGGGTTTGCATGCATATCACTTTTAGGGTTTGCATGCATGCCATTTTTAGGGTTTGCATGCGTCTCACTTTTAGGGTTTGCATGCATATCACTTTTAGAGTTTGCATGCATGTCACTTTTAGGGTTTGCATGCATGTCACTTTTGGGAGCATTACAATGGGAAATCCCAGGCATGTAAACTCTCACTGAACTGCTTCCACAACTGGCAAGTCCTCTTGCAGGCTTCTTGTATCCAAGATTGGGTAGGACTAATGTACAAATTCGCATGATGATGTAGATCATCATACTCTTGAAAAGATCATATCTGCTAATAACTCCGTGTGTAAGCCCAAAACTGCTCCAAATCATAAGGAACCTCTGTATGCAAAGGTGGCAGTTGAGAAAAATATTCAACAAGTTGCACCAAATCTGATTCTTCACTGCAATTCTTCTCCCAGTCCTCATTACATATACTCAAATATAGCTTTGATCGATCATATGAAAACTCTGATTGCTCTTCTTTACAACTTTCATAAGTCTAAGAATAAACACTCCCCTTGTTGGATGCATCATAAATCAGACTTCCACAAATTTCTGAATAAATACTTCGCTCGCTAGACATATCATAGATAGGATTCTCAAAAAGATTTTCAAGAGTATGATAGGTTGGACTTTCAATAAAAGTCCAATAGTCATCATACCCATCTATGTTAGATATGAGAGTGTTCATCACTGGTACCAAGTCCTTAGCTGTCTTCATCCTCCTTATGATCATAACAATCCTCTTCAAAATGATGGGTTTCAAAGATATCAGAAGGGTCCCAACTCTCCAAATATTCGCCTTGAGGTGGAGAGCATGGAGGATTCTCATCACACAAAACTTCAAAGATTGGATTTTAAATTAAAGTCTCGTAGTCGTCATCTATCTCAGATGTAAGGGACTCTTCATCACTTGTATGATGCTCCTGACTGTACTTGTCCTCCTCCGGATCATAATCATCTTCCTTAGAAAAAAAGGTCACAAGGCAGTAAACCTCGTAAACTATTATCATTATGCTCATTATATATTTCATCATAAGTTTCATAAGTTTTTGCAATGGTTTCATCTTGAGATTGATCTGGAGTACAAATGTGATCCTCATCACTAAAATAATCATGAGAGGGTCCCCAATCTTCAATATTCTCTGTTGATGTGACATGAGTAGGGTCTTCAACAATATCTTCAATGAATGGCTCTTCATGCACAAACTCAATGGGATCATCATGGATTTCTAAAAACTGGGTGTTGTTTTCCATGATACTAGTTTTCGCAGGATTTTCCATATGAAATTATTTCCAAGGAAAGAAGTATTTCAAATTGGTCTTAGTGAATGATTCAATATCATTTCCATCATAATTCCACTGCCTCAAAAATATTTTAAAGAAATTTGCAAGGGAAGTAATAGATTTCTTAGGAAGACCCTCATAAAACCAACACGATACAATCCCTTGCAGAGAATGGGAAAGCATCAACATCATATGATCCTCATGACATATGTTGAAATCACTCATCAGTGAAAGGAAACTCATAACATGAAATCTAGCTGAATGATTATTATCATTCCCTCGGAAGATTGGAAGGGGACAATATGTCTGTTTACCATCAATACAATTTGGAAATCTGGGGATTTTAAAGAAATCAATCGGAGGATGTGCACGGGATATCCATGTTGCAGTTTCCCTCCATTTAATATCCATATCGAGAATTAGTGATCATGGGAGCATCTGGTACTAGAAGAGTAGGGCTGTCAAAAGAGCTCTTAAAATTTTTACTGTTTGCATGGGCTCATCTATACACAATCAACTCAACAATTTGTATGAGAAACAAGGGTTTTATCCCTTCAATGGAGTCACCATGTGAAAAGAAAAATATGCATCATATATCTTTCACAAAAATTTCTACGTTTTGCTTCTCTTTGTAAAATAAAAGGAAAAAGGGTTAGTGGAGTCGCCAGATGAAAAATAAAGATCTATTCTAAACATTGATCAAACAAAGCAAAAAAGAGAAGAAAATAAACAGAAGTCGTAACCTGGGAATAAAAAGATTTATCCCTGGCAATGACACCAAAAATGTTGCTCGCCAATGTGCACAACGTCCTCAGAAATCTTTCGAAAGCTGTTTCCCAAGTGGGAAAGGTGTGGCCATGGTGGCAAGCAAAGAGTTAGGTGCTGTCACCTGATCTCGACTCATACGTTTAGGCAAACTCCTAACGAAGCCAAGGGGGGTAGACCCTACAAAGAGTTTCTAAAACTCTTGTGTTTTAAAAAATGTCTTTTGGTGTATGATGAGGATGGGTGTTTTTTAGGAGTTTTTAAAAGAGATTTACAATAACAGTTTAATGATCCAAGTACGTACTTGCAAGATAATTAAAGATGCACAACCACTTGACAATGACAATTTAAAAGTAAAGCATCCATAGCATGATATGAAAATAGATAAAAGAAGTGCTCTAGATAGATAATAAACAAATAAATAATTGATAAGACCAGTGCCAAATAGAGTCAATGTAGTGCTTGTGATGCTTGATAAAAGTCTTGGGTGTGCTTGAGAACGTTTTGCAAGTGTTTTTGGTAAATTTTATTGTAAATTTTAGGGGTGAGGTTGATTATTAAAAGAGAAGGAGATCTCGAAGATATACCTTTCGGTACTGGAGATATGTCCAGATAATAGTCTAAGTGGTTCCGTACAAGACCATGTGGGATGCTCGGAGTCTCTAAAGCGGTGTTCAAAACTATACCAACAAGGATGTAGCCTAACTATGCTTTCAAGGTCTTGGTACAGTGGTTCCTGCGTTCGCAGACAGAATTTGCCCACTTTCGATTATTAGCGATCAACATCGGATTTTTGTTGGTTTTCTTAGGAGAGTGTTTTATTTTTGGTTGAAGTGGATTAAAATGTGAAGATTAAATAATATACAACTGCTTCTAGGTATCCCACAAGTGGGTAGAGCATACACAGTGTAGTAAATGTAAATTCCAATTTTATTAATTGTTGTGAACAAGAAGCATCCAAAAAATCTCCGATAGAGAACGCTCTTGATCCGTCTTGTGACGAGATTCAAGAGATCTATGGAAAAGGTAAAAATGCTAAAGTAAATGAACTAATAATTAAACAACAAACTGTCTGACAGAGAGTGCTCTTGATCCACCTTTCAGTGAGATTCAAGAGATTTTATGTTGATTTTAGCAATTTATATGAAACAGGAAATTTAATCTAAGGAAAAAAGGCAAAACCTCTCCGATAGAGAGTGCTCTTGATCCACTTTTTAGTGAGATTCAAGAGACCTTATGTTCTTTTTAGCAATTTATATGAGGTAAAAATACTTGAAAAGTGAAGCAAAACTACACTAGCAAAGTGAGATCTTGCAAACTTTTTCAATTGATGAAGCTAACTCTTTGTATTCTACTCTAAAAATTTATTGTGCAGGTATAAAATAAAGTAAAGTGCGGAAATAGACGATGGACGACACAGGCCTCCCCCAAATGGGGAAAGTGGGGTGTGGGAGGGTTTATCCCACTTGCTCTTTATTAATTATGACAATGCTTTGATGTTTGGGGCACTCTTTTGATCTTGGAAAGTGATCAGAAAGGCCTACAAAGCATTCCAGAGAAGGGGAATGAAGAATGGGGGAATTAGAGGTGACTTTGCCTTAAACTTCAAGCTATGTAGTTTTAAATTAGTGGGTTAATAAAATACAATAAGTAAATACAACCTAGTACTTGCCGAAAGATATAAATATTTTGTTACTTTGAGTACTAGGAAAGAGAAACTAGATCTAAGCTTCTGATTATGAAACAAAGCAGTTCTTAGATCTAATCAAACAAGTAAATAAAATGATGAACTTTAGCATACGATTTACTTGTTAAATGAAAGGAACCGGAAAGAAAAAGTTTTTTAGTTTTTTGTCGAAAAAAGCAGAAACAACTACTCAAGCTTGAATCTCTTTGAAAACTTGGAAGTTTGAAGGTGAAACAATAAGTGTTTTGATCGAGATCCAAGAAAAGGAGATGTAGCTAAGCTCAACCTTTTACTCGGGATTGTGATCTGTAAACAAAAGCTATCACAGTTGCAACAATCATATTAGATCTATTACTTTTCATGATTAGAAACCAAAAAAGCATGAGCTACAAGTTAATAAAACATGCCTTCTTAAATTGCTAAGAGTAAAGAGTAAGTAAATAAATTGACAACTGCAAATATTTACTCTACGTGCTTTAAGATAACCTTCTAAGCCAGATAGATTATGAAAAAATAAAGCAAGACAGAAATGCAGCAATATCACCTCATCCACCAAAAGTATGCACCCACAGAATCACATTCATAAGCCTCCACTTTTCAATCTCAGAAAAATATTTCAGCCACATAATAAAAATGACTCGGAATTTTTGACTAAAATGGATCTGGATAAAACCTTGAAGGGAAAACGTGTATGAGATAGAATTTTATTATTTCTTCAGGAAAAAATTAAAATACAAATCAAAACAACAGAACTTTTCTCTCTTATTTCTATGCGAAAAATGTGCCAGAATCACTCTGAACCACTTGTATGGTCTACCTGACAGTCTGAAAATTATTGCACCGATTTTCATGCTGTATGGTCCACACGTGTGGTTGTACGGTCCAACCTCAATTTCTGTCTACTGTATGATTTTGCCTTGGGAAATGTGCCCAACTTTTGCTCTTTCTCCTTCTTGGAATATGTGCAAGGGTTTCACTCTCTCTTCTCTCTTGCTCTTCTTGTCTCGAAAAACACACTCTTTGGAATGTGAACAATGAATTCTCTCATGGCTTTCCCTAGCCTTTTTGTTTGAGTAACCACCATTATAAATTCAATGGCCTAGATTAACACATAACTAGATGAGATCTAGGGCCAATATCAAATCTCACTTTTCTCATTAAAAACATTTAATTACCTTTTAAATAATACATGAGACATTTAATGCTCACCCACTTTTAATTCTTATTAAAGTCACATTTAAACTTTTATAACTCAACATCAGTTTATAAAGTAACTTTATAATGAATGAACAAACTCTTTCTAAGTAAAATTTCAACAAAGTGATGTTTCTTTCTTCAATGTTGATCTGTGGCGAAACAGGACTCGAGGCAACTAAGTGAGAAGAGGTTTTTGATGAGTTTGACTTTAAGGAAAGGCCAGGCCGTTTTCCTTTGCTTAGCTTTGACTTGTCTGGAGAGGCTTCTAACTTATCATTGGGTTGAAGTGGTTAAGCTTGGGAGGCAACTAAAGCAATTTAATGAACATGTTGTTCTAGAGGAGGAAGTGGCAAAGGAAATGAAATAGTAGTCCATGCATCCAATCCAGGTGGGTGGTTAGGGGGCTCTTCATTCCAACCATCTATAATTTGTGGTTCCGGCTGCAAAGAAACATGAGGTGGTACAAGAATGCCAAAAGTGTTGGGGTGTGGCTGCAAAGGAGGTCTAACTTGTGGTGTAGCAGGTTGGATATGGCCTTTACCAGCTAAATTAAGGAGACCAATTTGGAGGAGTTAGTTAAATTCCTCAGAATCCATATCAAAGTGGATTCACAATCTAAGCCTCTTATTTTTACCTCTCTGCCAACCAAGGTGATGGCCTCTATTCCAATTTTCTCTATTGCCTCTATTTGACCTGTTACTTTCTCGATTGAAGAAGCTCATCTATGTAGTGATGAAGACAAGATCAATAAATATGTATAACAGTAGGTAAGTTATCAAATTAAATTTGCATTTAAATAATTTACGAATGGCTCTTAATTGAACAACACTCATGCATGCAAATATATTCAAGAGAAAAAGCAAGGGAAAACAAACTTGAACTTGCTTCTATTTTTATCACTTTCAAACTGTATATCACTTATTCCTACTAAACTGTCACACTTTTGAACATGGGAAAAACATGGTCATTTGGAAAAATGAGAGGAGAGGAATGGATAATAAATACAAATGAAGGGAAAATGAATGATACATGTTCAATGAACCCTAATTTCAGTTAACTACATTTCTTTTCTAATGCCCCATTTGAAACAGAGAAGAATTAAGTTGATAAAAAAAACCAGTGTTCCTCGGGGATGCGTCCCCTAAGGTGGGGAACACGACCCCTCACTCCCCCACACTTCCAGGATGGGGAAACTCTCGACGAAACGTTTCCCCACGCCCCCATTTTGGGGTAAACTTGGGGAAACACGTTTCCCCATGTTTCCCCAAGTGCGGAATGCGTTTCCCCCTAGGGGGGGCTTCTAGGCGCCCCCCCTTCCCCCCATCGGCCCAAATTTTCATTTTTTACAAGAAAAATAAATGCAAATTAAAATATTAAAAAAGTGTTTAAAAAATTAAAACATAATCAAACGAAAATTAAATTAAATTGTAGACTAACTTAAGAGTCTAAGACCTTCCTAAATGCTATCCTCTCACGATTTCATTTCATAATCATATTGCAACTAAACTTGGAGCAATCGTCACTGTTCTAAGTTCTAACTTCTCTGTGTTCATTGTTCGGTATCTATTTGACTATTGCAGACTTCAGCATTTGTTGCATTATCTTTTACAAATTTGAAATTTTAATTTAGATATGCATTGCATAATAATGATTATGATATTTAGTTTTTAATTTTCACATGGGTATAGTAACATAGTCCATATCATTTACAAATTTGAAATTTAATATGCTAGTAACTAATAGATGTACATCCCATAATGATGAATTTAGTTTTTAGTTTTACATTTTACATGGTAATAGTTATTGTTGGGATTTATCATTTTTATATTTTAAATTATTTTTTATGACTCTGACGTCCCCTCGTTTCCTTGAAATTTCCCTAAAATTTGTGGTAGCTTCCACACGTCCCCTTGTGCGTTTCCCCGCTCCAACGCTCCCTCGCCTCGGAAATTTCTTGGAACAATGACAAAAACATTTAATAATAATTTGTCAGATGATTATTCTACAAGGTGCATTCCCGAATATATATCTCTTATTGGGTTTGTGAGGTGACTTTTCATAAAGTCACAGCGCTTTATAATTTTATTACGTTTAGTATTTATTATTTTCTTAATCTTTCTTTTGTATTTTTATATAATTATTTTATGTATAAGATTGCCTTCTTCTTTTAATATGTCGTGTCCTCAAAGCAAGGTAATGACGGATATTGCTGACGAAACTTCTTGGTTTCCCATAAGGTATTCTTTGATTATTCGAGAACGTATTCTTCTTTCTCTGATATCAAGGACAATCTTTGGTTCTAAAACAAGTTTCCCTTCTTTGTCCAATGTAGGAAGTGTCGTTTGAGCAGTTTGATGTTGACCCAGTAATTTTTTAAGATTTGAAACATGAAAAACGTTGAGAATTCAACTTTTATCTGGGAACTTCACTTCATATGCTGCGGGGCTAATCTTTCGTTGTAATTTGATATGGTCGATAAAACACGGGAGCCAATTTATTCTTTCCTTGTTGTTTAATAGACAATTGCCTATATGGTTGAAGTCTCACAAATACCCAGTCTTCTACTTCAAACTCTTGTTCGGTTCTATGTTGATCTGCTTGCTGCTTCATTCGATTTTGTGCCATAGTTAAATTATCCTTGAGTACTTGCATTCCTCTCTGATTTTCTTCGAGTTGACTTTTTATTGCAGGTATTATTGCATCACCTTGAACATGTTCTTTCCATTCTGGAGGTGCATAACCATAGAATGCTTGAAAAGGTGTCATTTTGGCTGACGTATGATAGGTGGAGTTATACCACCATTCTGCAAGATGTAACCACTGTAACCATTTGTTCTGCTTGTCAGTGATGAAACTACGAAGATAGGCTTCCACACATTTGTTAAGAACTTCTGTTTGTCCATCTGTTTGGGGGTGATAGGTTGAGCTCATGTTAAGAGTGATCCGATTTTGTTTGTAGAATTCCTTCAAAAAATTGCGTGTGAATTTGACATCTCTGTCACTAACGATGATTTTTGGAAATCCTTGTAATTTGTAAATATTTTAAAAAACACTTCAACAATTTGTTTAGCGGAGTTAGTTTTCTTAATACCCATAAAGTGTGCATATTTGTTAATTGGTCCATTACACTTGGCTATGTACTTTTGAATGTCTTTATACAGCCCCTTCCAGTAGAAGGATTTCCTGGCATTGTAGTATGTTTTGAAAAAACCTACATGTCCTGCAATAGGTGAGTCATGGGACTCCTTAAGAACCTTAGCTATGAATCTGGATGTGGGACTTGTTACCACCTAAGTTGTACTTGGTGGTTTTTTCAAGCAAGCCCGCGAAGTAGAACAAGTACACTTGTTCATGATCAAAGTTCATAAGTCCGCCAGACATTTTCTAGGAGTCTGTTCGAAATTTTTTGTAACACATGTTCATAACCCCTTGGGGAAATTGTAAAAAATGTCCTAGCATTTAATTTTTTATAAAAGGCTCGGCTTCCCAGACTTGAGCATCAAGGCGACTAGCCCAGAGTGTTTTTTCCCTCGGCTATTATTGGTTGTTGAACAAAAGACTAATAATTTCTGAGTTTTTCACTTGCACCTTCAAAGTTGGGGTAGTCATCTTGGTGTTTCGGCATTAGGAGGTTATTAGAGCCTTCGTGTCAATGTTTTTCAATGTGCTAGGCATTGAAATTGAGTCGTATGGACATGTACTAGGTCCCCCTAGAGTTTCGTCAGTTTTCGAGAAAAATAATTTTTTTTTTCTTCGTTTTTTAAGCCATTTTTTAATGGTTTAATTAAAAAATTTCAAAATGTAATGAAAGTTAGATACAGAGCCCGTTTTTGAAGTGGGGACACTCGTTTTCACACCCAGAGTGTCCACATTACCCTAGAGACAACTTTCCACATCAGTCGGGCAGCCAGAGCACCCCGTGGAGCATTATTCAGCTAAAGATGCATCAAAAAGGCGTTTTAATGCTAAATTAAGACATTTTGGCATAAAGGACAAAGTTTGAAAAAAGTGAAAAATAAAAAAATAGTTAATGGGGTGACATGGCATGGGTCCCCCATTAAACTTACGATCCTTTTCAAACTTAAGTTGGTAGTGGAACATAGTATTAAACTTTGTTTCATATGAATTAGAGCTAGCGTGAGGAAGTGGTGATGTCATTTCCACGCTAATGTGGTGAGTGCTAGCGAATGGGGAGAAGGGGGTGGACCCCTCCCCACTTTGAAATCTTCGTGTTATTTTATTAATTCAAAACCTTGGGAGATAGTGAGTATGGAGATGGGTGATGACATCACAAGCCTTCATGTCAACATTGGAAACTCACGCTTGAGGTGAATGGACGTCGAGTTTGTTCTTGGTGGGTAGTTGATTGGATGAGTTGGTGAATGGATTGGGTGTGTTGGCAGGTTAATGGTGAGTTAAGTGAGAGAGGTGTCAATCTCCTCTTCACTTCCTCTTCACTTCAAGCTCAGTTCAATTGGACTCTCTCTTCAATATTGGTAGCACCCTTTCGGTCTCATGTTTGCTATTTAAATAGGGCTCCTTTCCTCATTTTGCATGGTCAGAGAGGACCGAAAGGCTGTTGAGCTGTGTACTTGTAATATCGTAGTATTTTATGGAATAAAATAAAGCTTTGGAGGAAAACCTCTTGTGTCGAGCATCATTGTGTGTGGATGAGTATTGCATGGTTTATGAGGTAACCAATATTAGCTTCTTTTTGTTGTGCATTTCTTTGGTTTGCTGTGGGCGTATAAGGGGAGCTATCTCCAGGTAGGATAAGAGATTGTTCTAGTTTGATTCATGCTCTTATTGTTTGATGGTTGTAGATCTCTTAGCTTGCATGTACATTTTGTTTAATTGCATGCTTTCCAAGTTTATACTTTCGACAACACCTTTGCTTGTAACCTTTCTTGTGCAAAGATTTTTTAAGTTGATGCAGGTATCTAGCTTGACGGGATGGTTGATCTAGGTTGACTCCTCCATCTTTCAAGCAAATTTTGAAGAGCATAGTCCCTCCGCTTTCCACTTGTAGACTCCATGACCCAAATATTCCCAGGCTTCCAGCATTCCCTCTCTTCTCTCCTTCAATTTAAATCAAACTTTATCTTTGGTTCCTGTTACTTTGTAAAATGCTTAAGTAAATTAGTTTCTTTTAAAAGATTATTCAAAGGCTGATTGATTTAAGTAAATTGCTAGATCCTAATCTTAAAGCTTTATTTTGAGCAGATCTAGATTGATTAAGTACTTGGGCTTATTGTTTATCGTTTAAGTACTTAAATTTTTATGTTCTTAATGCTTTATTTGGCACATTTGGTGCATTACAAGTGGCTGGTTTTTCATTTTCATCACCAGGACAAGGAGAAGTGTTGCCAGAAAACCAAGGATCTACGTTGTTCAAAGACCTCCCGAGGCACCATTCTTGATCTTGTCTTTTTAAAAAAAAAACCTGTAAGCCTTTGGACCAGATTTGTAAAGACCATCAAGATCCATTTCAAGCATTGTAAATACCATAATAAAATTTTTGGAGTAGGCTCCTTCAGAGGAAGCCCACTCCCCATCCTCCTGGGGGTATTTGCGTCAGTGCACTTTTTTCATGGTTTTTCTTTTGTTAGTGTAGTTTTGCTTTACAGCTCTACTTTGAATCGTCATTACAAACATTCCATACTCTTTAAGGCAAAGTAACAATACTACTTACCCCACGACTTCTCGAGTGACCCGACAGGGGAAAGAGATACGTGGTAGGACTAATTAGACAATCTGTGGAGTTTTTATTTATTTATTTATTTAAAATCAACCCCTCCTCGCTTTCCCGATTGAGGTCCAGTTGGACCGAAAGAGATTCCTAGAGGGTTTTTTTTTTAACAAAGAACATAAAGTTAAAATCTTTAAAAATTACCGAGACTCTGTTGTGTATGCTCTGCACTGGCTGTAGTTAATCCGATCAGTTGGCTGCATCAAAAGCAACGTGGGTGACTTGAATAATTAGTTCTCACATTTCAATAAACCTCCCTTGGTGAAGATCCAACGCCTCGAATTAAGTCGTTGCGGTGGCAAATTACCCAAAGGAAGCAAGAACAATTGGTTAGTGACCTCGAGACACAGTTAGGCTACATCCTTGCGGTGTAGTTTTGAACACTGTCTCAGAGACACCAACCAACCTATATATTCCTTGTGGGTAGCCGTATCGGTTAAGGGCTTTGGACATACTCCCCGTACCCTCGGGTATATTGGGAGTCCCCTTCCCCTCTAAGTTTAATCAACTCATCCCATATTAACTTAAAATTTGACCAAGAGCACTTGCAACATTTCTTTCTGCAATACAACAACAATTTCATTTGTAGACTCCATTATTGGCATTGGTTTCCGCATGCTTTGCTTATCAGGTATTAATCTTTATGTTGTTGTGGTTTAATCAATTTTGCAAATATCTTGTGTTAAATATTTCCTTTCATCAAAACTCCTAAATAACTCAATCATCACCATAAACACTAAATCCTTAACAACCTTAACAATTAATAAGGTCTACCCCCCTTGGCTTCGTTAGGACTCAGGAGTTGGCCTAAACGGAGGAGTCAAGAACAAGGTGACAACATTGATTCAAGGCTTGCCCCCAAGGAAACACCGAGTGGCTTGAAGATTTCTGCCATGTCCCCCCCTAGGTGTGTGAAAGGTGGCAACAGGACTTAAGTAAATCCTTCCCTTATACCAAAGGATGTCATTCCTCCATTCAAGCTTGGGATTACGTTCTCGGTTATATATCAAGGCGTAGGTATCTGGATCCTTGGCACACTCACTTCTAATTTCATCTGACCACTCGGGAATTGCATAAGACTTGGCTTGCTCATCCCTTCATGGAAGGGCATTCACAATTACATTGTTCTTCCTCTTTTTATGTGATATCTCCAAGTCAAAAGTGGCAATCTTTTCTATCCATTTTTGTTGTTCGATCGATAATGTCTTTTGTTGTGAACAATATTGAAGATTGTTGTAATCGGTACATATCAAAATTTCACTTCCCAGAAGGTATTGTTGCCATTTTGCTAATGCATGTATAATGGCAAGCATTTCCTTGTCATAAGTGGGTCTCAGACATAAGTGGATCTCAGACTCTCTCTCTCTTATTGAGCTTTTGGCTCTCGAACGCTATTGGATGACCCTCTTGCATCAAAACTGCAAAACTGCTCCAATCCTTGATCCTGAAGCATCACACTTGATTACAAAGGGTTTCGTGAAATTCGGGGTTGCTAATACTGGTGTTGATGACAATGTTTTTCAATGCTTCAAAATTTTTTTCGGCTTCATCATTCCATTGAAATGGATTTTTCTTCAATAATTCGGTTAGAGGGGTAGTCCTATGGGCACAATTCTTCACAAATTTGCGATAGTATCCTGTCAAACCTAGAAATCCTCTTAATTTCCAGATGTTATCCTGTTTGGGCCACTTAGTTATTGCCTTGATCTTGCTTGGATCAACTTTGACTCCTTTTGATATTATATGGCTCAGATAGTCGACTTCTTCTTTTCCAAAAGTGCATTTTGATATTTTTGCAAAAAAATGATGTTCTTCCAAGATGGTGAGTACTTGACCTAATTGTAGGATATCCTCTCTCCATGTTTTGCTATATATGAGGATATCATAAAAAAATACTAATACAAACTTTCACAAATATGGCTAGAACAATTCATTCATGGCGACTTGAAAAGTGGCGGGAGCATTAGTTAATCCGTAGGGCATTACTTTGAACTCATAATGTTCCTCATGAGTACGGAAAACAATTTTTCGTACGTCTTCTAGTCTAACCCTGATTTGATAATACCCTGATCTCAAATCTAGCTTTGAGAAATACCTAGCTCCATGAAGCTCATCCAACATCTCATCGATGAATGGAATGGGGAATTTATTCTTGATTGTTATCTTGTTCTGACCTCTGTAATCTATGCACAACCTGAAATATCCATCCTTCTTTCGAACTAGCAGTATTGGAGTTGCATAAGGGATTCTGCACTTTGAAATGACTCAACATTTTAGGAAATCTTGGGTTAGCCTTTCGATCTTTGTTTCATGGTGATGTGAATATCTGTATTGTTTGATATTGATAGGTTTTGCCCCTGGTTCTATCTCAATCATGTGCTCAATCACTCTGTTTGGTGGGAGCTACATCGATAGCTCTTGGAACACCTTGTGGTGTTTTTGGATGAGCTCTTGTATCTCTAGTGATTTTTAGTCATCTCCTACACATGTTAGCAACTCCATCTCTTGACATTGAATCATCCAAGCATGTGCTCCTTTCCGAATTAGCCTTTCCATCTGATGTGATGTAACGAATTGAGTTTGGGGTGGTTGGAAACCGTACAATTTGTATTTTTTTCCTAGCCATTTGAACTGGATGAAGTGCTCTTGATGGTTAGCGAAGTAAGTACCCAATGTCTGCAACCATTGGATTCCCAACACAATGTCTACTCCTCCAATAGGTACTGGAAAGATGTTGGATTCTAGGTTATACTCTTGCATTTGTAATTTAACCTTGTGACATTTTCCTACATTTTCAATCTTCTTGTCGTCTGCTACCATAACCTTCATGTTAGGCATTGGGAAAACGAATATGTTGAATATCTTAGCAAGATTAACATTAATAAAGTTATGGGTATTGTTGGTATTTATGAGAATCGACACAATGTTGTTTTTGATATGTCCCTATAGCTTCAATGTTGTTGTTGGGATATCCCCGTAATGGCAGCTAATGATATCTTTGGTGTGTCATCTTCTAGTTTTGAGTGGCAATCATGTTGATTTCCTTTATCCTCCTCACTTGACTCTTTACTTTCAGAGACTTGTTCTTCTTCTTCGGCTTCGCAAACATACAACTTTTGGGGGTTGCTCCTTTGCAAACATCTATGCTTAGGATCCCATTTCTCTCCACAATATTTGCATTTTACGACCAGCTCTCCAGCCTCGAATCAACAAGGGGCAGGCGTCCTTAGCCCTCCTTGAGAGATAGTGTTTTTGTCACCACTTCCAAGATATTTCATCCAAGATGGACCTCCTAAATATCTTGATCCATCCCACTGTTTTATATGGATCAGAAATTTGGGGCCCCTCTATACTCAAGTCAGATTGGGCATCGACTGAAAGAGTCCAGATCCTTCTTCTTCGACGTATCATCAAATGTAAGCAGACAGTGCCGTAACACAGCATCCTCGTTGAATTTGAAGCCCAGCCCTTCCCCCTCGAGACAGTTTTCAGATTGGTTTCCTTCCTGCATCGGATATGAGGGTTAGCCCACTCATCAAAAGGTCGAGACAGGTACCCTTATCTAGCTTATTTTTGTGCTCAGACTATCGCCAGTGCCACCCACCCAGGCAGGGCCAAGTGTTGGCTCACAAGGACCTCGAGCCTTCTTGCTTCAGTGGGGATCCAGTTAGATTGTCTTCCCCCGTTATAGTACTCCTTGGATGCTTGGGTCACCTTCTACCTACCTGACAAGAGTTAAATTAGATCATCAGAGAGGATATTTTCAAGCAGTTCGTCCATGTTACTTGGATTAATCCTTCGGGAGGATTGCGCCCAAAGATGGCCTTTTATGCTGAACATTTCTTGGAGATCAGAGACGATCTCATTGTCCAGCCCCAGTATACGTTTCACCATGGGATGCATGCTCTTCGGATCCCTCTCGGACAAATCAGAGTAGGATCACATAGACTCCGGGTAGAGTCAGACTACCAGATTGATAGATCAGATAGGATCTGCCACCTATCTACTATGAGATCAGGGGATGCTTCTATTGCTTTTTCAGGGGACCCCAAACTCTAGCCGCTCTCTTCAGATATACCGATCAGAGATGTCTAGCGCTTTATATTTAGGAGGTTCTCAGGTCTCGAGCACAGGTCCTCCAGCCTCCCACTAAACCAGACACCACACAGCGGATCACAACATTCTTCAACATGCTACCATCTTCCAGGGGCACCAAGAGATCTACTGACTTCGACATCGACCCAACTCCCAGATCAGTAAAGGTCGAGGGTTCTCGATCCACAAGATCTCAGCGGCAACTCCGTACCAGACCTCCCTTCGAGAGGCGCTCAGGACCCTCTAGAACTCACCGACATCACTCTAGAGGGTGTCCTACGTCTACCAACTCCGATTCGGGGCAGCAAACACTTTTGCTCTTCCCTCATTTTTCCTCGTTCAACCTCGGATGTTAGGAGTATCAGATCGTCCTCGGTCATTTTGGCTCTCAGATGTTGTCCACCTGAGCTCCGTCGCCCCTGTGCAGGGTTACAGTGTTGGAACTGGAGCAAGAGCTCACCCATGCTACAACCTAGCTCGCCTTGTACATCTTTACTTCTTTCTTTTTCATTGCTTATATTGTATTTCCTTTAAGGGAGATTATTTGATCCTCCCACATGCACAAAATATCAATGTGACCAACAATCCCGTTGACCTACTTTGTGGTCATTAGTGGACAGTAATAAAATTATCTAAAATATCTTTATCTTCCTTCATCCTTTGGGCTTCTAAATTGAGTTTTGCTCCTTCCCTTAGATGCAACAACAGATATCTTGAAGTCACTGTATTCGCTGATTGGGGTGGATTGCTCTTGGAGTAGTTTTTGTCGAAGCTACTTTGAGTGGATCATTTAAAATTGTTCTCAATGATCTTGGCCTTACATCTTGCCTTCTCCATGGTAGAAGTGTTATGTAATCTAACTCATCCCGAATGTGTGGTTTTAGTCCATGTATGTATGTTTGCAGATGTTCGTCATCAGTTAGTTCTGGGACTTGAGTTGCCAAGGCTTTCCATTCACATGTGTACTCATCTACACTGCCTTTGTGCTGTAACCTGGTGATCTTGGCAAAAAGTCATTCCTGATTATGCCTTGAAACTTCTAAAGAAGATCGTTTTTAAAGTTATTCCAACTAAAGGAACAAACTCGGGTTGTTGTTTTCCACCACATGTACTAATTGTATGCATTTCTCTTCAATTGTATGGCGGCGCACTTAATCTTCTCGCTATCATAAGGAATTTTATGGATGTCAAAGTATTCCTCACCTTTAATGATCGATGCGATGCATTGCTTCTCGTCACCATCAAGTTTGGGTAACTCTAATTTTACCCTTATTTGGTACCCATGTGTTTGGGGAATCGATATTGAGGGGATGTTAAAGAAAGGAACATCATGGAGTGGCGTCGTGTTGTGTTGTCTTGTTTTAGGTCTATTTGAAGGAGGTGTATTGAAGGGGTCTAGGTGTGGATTATGGATAGGTGGGGGAAATGAAGTGTGCGGTGGTAGTCTAGCCAAAATAATGTCGAGAGACTCTTGAGTTTTCTTTTGATCTACCTTCAATGCATTGATGCCTTGCTCTTGCCTGCCTTTAGTCTTGTTAAGTCATTATTGTTTTTGTTGATGTCCGCCTTAAGTTCTGCATACCTCTTGTTGACTTTTTCGTCCAATTGGTCCAATCTAGCATTGATATCTCCCATCCTGGCAGCAACTACTGGAATTTTCTGCATGTTGCACCTTGATTTATTTTTATTGGTTATTTGAAGCCAGCAAGCCACAATTTTTTTTATAATAATAATAATGATATTATTATTATATATATTTTATTAATATATATATATTTAGATTATATAATTATTAATAATAATATATTATTATTATTAAAAATTATTTTCTCTTTCTTGATAAAATTTTTTGTGGCTTGTTGCGTGAGAGGATGGCACCTGAGAGGATAGCGTTCGAGAGGATGGCGTGTGGGTGTGAAAGAGCCGTAGTGGCTGATACGTGGCAGGTGTGAAAGAGCCGTAGTGGCTGATACGTGGCAGGTGTGAAGGCCGTGGTAGGTAGCAAAAGCAGTAGGGCGGTTGGGAGGGGCGTGGTTGAAGTAGGTGATGGAGTTGTGCGGGTGGCCGTAAGGCGGGTGGATGGGATGCGTAGTAGTGAAGTGATCAGAGAGCAGGGGGAGTTGTGGAGGATGGTGCAAGAGGAGGGCGGATGAGGGAAACCAGAGCGAAGGTTGGCCGAAGCAAAGGTGAGGGGCGCTGCAGAAATGAATGCAAATTGGGAGGGAATCAGTAGCTCTAAGCGGAAGGGGGAAGAAAGGCATGTGAGTTGAGGAAGGCGTGAAGCGGAAGTGGGAAGGAAGGCGTGTGAGTGGAGGAAGGCGTGAAGCAGAAGGGGGAAGGCAGGCGTGTGAGTGGAGGAAGGCGTGAAGCGGAAGGGGGAAGGAAAGCGCGGAGTAGAAGGGGAAAGGAAGGCGTGTAATGTGGAGAGAAAAGGGAGGTGGAAGATGGTGAGCAGCCGGCGAGCAACATGTGAGGAGAAAAAACAGCGTGAGGAATGTGAGAGAAGACGAGCAACAACGATAGCAGAAGCAGATGATCGATCTAGATGGCGGCTGGAGCAGGTGTCGGTGGCTTTGATACCACGTGAAGCAGAGAAGAATTAAGCGGATAAAAAAAAATTAATAATAATTTGTCAGATGATCATTTTACAAGGTATATTCCTGAATATATATCTCTTATCGGGTTTGTGAGGTGACTTTTCATAAAGTCACAACTCTTTATAATTGTTTTACGTTTAGTATTTATTATTTTCTTAATCTTTCTTTTGTATTTTAATATAATTATTTTATGTATAACACCATTATCATCAAAAGTCACAGCCAGTTACGTGTAAATTCCTTCAAGAAGATTTATTAACATTTTGCAAACAATTCAAACTGCCAAGCCAATAAGTGTCAAATCTTTTAAAATTTTCCATCAGTCATGTCCGCTGCTATTTTTCATCATTTCCTGAATTTTTAAACTTCAATCAATTAAGTACTGTTCTTTTGAAATCAATTTTTGACTCTCAAACAAGTATAACTTCATGACTAAACCCAACTCAAAATGCCTGAGGACTAATTTGTCCTTAAATTCATCATGGATGTAATCGACAATGCATTTCAATCTTTATTTCTGAGGAACAGAGATAGGGTTGCTTCAAATCATAGAGGGTGTCAGTGTAACAAGCACAATAATAATAATAATAATAAAATAATAATAATAACTGTAGGCTAATGAAAAGTCAATGGGTACATACGCCTTCGCCTCATGACCAGTCAATGTGTGTAAGTGTATCGTCACTAGGCTCATTGTAATCTCATCATTCTATCAATTATTCATTATTCAATATATTCTTATATATATTGCAGAAATCTTCTTTCAATTTAATAGTGAACAGGAACTGTCCACCTCATCATATTTATGTGGCAATGTGATTATTTGATGTTGTTGTTTGTTTATATTTTAGCAAAGTAAAAAAATGAATTTATTTTGTAATTTTTAATGCTGGTGATATTTTCCTATATTTTCTGATATCCTGAGATGATGTTCACTGCTGATATATTGCTGATAACGATATTTGCAAGACGGTCTAATGGGCCACGACTTATTTTAGGTATGGTTCCTAGGGCGTTACTTTATCAATGTAGCTATAATTAATATTCAAACCGTGGTTAATGCAATCACATACCAAGGAAACGACATGGTGCTTATAACATGCTTTTTGTTGGCAATTATTGAGCCTGTAAGACTTGGGAAAATAACTGTTGGTGCTTGCAAGCAATTATAGTTATATTTGTACACCTGGCTAGAGACACTCAGAAAACACTTTTTGCTAAAAACCAGAAGGGTATATATAATATATTAGTGTTATGATTGACTTATATATGCAATATTTGTTTGGATATTCATACAGATTACACTTGAGAAGTCTGTGCTCGAACAAGCCTGTAGCAAGTATGAGCTGCAGGGCGAATATGTGCTGCCGGGAACACGTGATCATTGTCCTGGTGAAAGAGAAAAAGGAGGAATGTTGAAGAGGGCAATGGCTGGACAGCTTGGAAGCCTTATTACATCCTTGGGAAGGTGGCGACTGCGATTAGAAGTTCCTGGTGCTGAAGTTGCTGAGATGCTTCCATTTGCTCGCCTGCTTTCCAGGAGCAGTGATCCCGCAGTTCTTTCTAGGTCGAAGGTAGGCATACATTAACCATTTTTGCTCCTGCTGTCTGGAAGCAGCAATCCTGTGGATCTTTCTAGGTTGAAGGTAGTCATATTTTAATGTTTTGTCTTGTGTGACATTAGCAAATAAAGGTGTTCATTTTACCATTTTACATTTATGATATAAATTTTGTGCTTTATAATGTTGATAGTCTGGGCGATTTATTTTATTTTTTAAATTCTCATCTCATGTCATGAATGGAGTTTTCTCTTCATTATAGGATTACTAACTTTTAGTTTTCAGGATGCTGAAGTTATTTGTAAATTCTTATATCACTGCTGGCATTGAAAGGAAATGCATAAATGGATTATATATCATCTTTGCACCATTTATTTGTGAATAACTGAGTTTTTGGTACTTTTTGGATTTGAACTATGTTTGCTGAGGTAGACAAGGAATTTTGTGTTCTTGTTGCTAAAAGGTTTTCCTATGTGCATGTAATTTTCTGTCATCACTGGCTAATCTATTTTTCACATGAGGGAATTGATGTTGCTGACTTTTGTAATCTAGCCATTTTATATTGGTCTGAGGATTGGATTTTTTCATCTAAACCACACGTCTGCTGTACTGTGTACTTTCGTTTTGAATGCACAACAGAGCCACAGGCTGCTTAGTTAATTGCATTAAAGAAACAGAAGGTATTTATCTTCAGTATTATGGCATTGAAATATCTTAGTATTTAAGTTCCTGAAAATCTGTTTTGTGTTGTTGTGCAGGAGTTATTTATTCAAGGTGTCCAAAATGTTGGGTTCTTTGCTGAGAATCTCCAAAAACAATTAGAGGTAGCTTTTTTGTTAAAATGACCATCTATAGATAGTGATTATTTACTCAAGCTATAATATGTCTATGTCCTCTGGTAACTTAGAACCGTGAACATGTTTCACTGCTATGGTATATTAATATTTTACTAGAAGGAATTTTTATGTTGTGTGATTACCTTCTTGAGAAGCTTGAAGACAGTTAAGATTGTGGGAGTACAGGGAGTAGGGGAATTTAGTGGCCTTGACTTTGTAATCAATGCAATTATGGATATTACTTGGGTAGATACATGTCCAATCTCCCTGGGAGCTTAGTTTGGACTTCTTACTTGTTAGTGGAGTTCAGTAGCTTCAGAGTTAATTATTGCTAAATTTGTGTCTTTACAGGCTACAAAAGGGAGCACTGAATATCTTCCTTTTGAGGAAGGAGCCCCAGAGGCAATACCTCTTCCAGGGTTAGCCGAATTAAAGGGCCATTGGCATGGATGTCTGGATGCTAGTGGAGGCGGCAATGGAGATACTACAGTAAGGCTTTTTTCTGTCTGCAATTTCTTCCTTCCTTGTATTCACCTGTTAGTAGATAGAGTTTTATCAGTGTAACCTAGATTTGGTTGCTTACAAATTATGTTCTATGCATCAAAGGAGTCTGCAGTGATTTATGTTGTTTCCTTGACTTTATGTTTGGAAGCACTATTGTAAATTGATGTATGGTTTGGGCTCTGTTCATGACACATGTCACCTATGATTGGCTAGATGTATTTTTCATCATAGAAGATAACTTTAGTTACACAGATTCATAAATAATGATGTTAATGTAAAAGTTTCACTCTTTCCACCTAAGTCACCGTGTTCGGCGAATTTTCACCTTCAAGTTTTGTCACGTCCCTTCCCCTGATCTCGCCGATGGAGAGGACGCTACTACACACTGATCTGTCTATCAAACTGGGCAATCTAGCCCCATGCACATAATAATAAAATGCATTGAAATAAAATACATATGCAGATGTATAATTTATTAAAATAGAGCGTAAGCAAAATACATTTCAACACATTCAAGCATTCAACATGTTCATGATAATTTAAAACAAATACATTGCAGAGGATATACAAGAGAGTACTTATCTTGATAATGAGTTTCCCCGCAACTAGCTATGTCGCTGGAACATTCCACCCAACGATAGGCCAGTGGGCTCATCAATCTCTTAGCACCATTGCCACCCCCGAGCTGGGCATGATTTCCACAAGGAACTAGGGAACAATAGGGTCACACATAGCCAAAACACATCAAAGTTCAGCCAAGCCAATCATAGTTGAGTTTATCAGGCTGCTAAGGCAGTGGAAATGATGAATTGCTAAGCTAGTGAGCTCAACCACATAGCTATGGACACCTGCACAAGATCTGGCTTGGCCTCGACAATACCTACACACCCAACACAAGGAAGTATCCCCTTCTTTGCTACACAGTCCCTCAGGCCATACCTTCCCTTGTGCTCTTCAGGGTATGCATAGAAGAATAACAGACCCCTCTTGATCTCTCTGTGAGGCTCCTCCCTTCACTAGGTTTATCAAGTCAATTCTGGCCTCTTACACTCCTAACGGTTCAGACCAAAGCAAGGATTTACAGAATAACAAAACACAAGAGCTAGGTATGGACAAAAACATCGTGAAAACCAAAATCGAAAATGGGAAATGGGGAAAACAACCTTGGGTGAGCAATATGAATTTGGAAACCGTTTATGGGAATTACGGGAGCAAAACGGCCTCAACAAACACCCAAAATCGTGAGTCTCCACTCCAATTCACTGTGCAACACCAAAATCGAATTCTAGCCATTTAGAAAATGAAGAAAACTGCAGAAAACGTGAAGGAAAATGCACAGGTAGCTTCCGTTGCGTGAGGAAATGAAGGACGTGGGTAAATAATGGGATGGGCATGCATTTCTTGGAGTTTTCTTGACTCATAAGTCAAAATACGTTTTTCAAAAATGATGGCTTGTCCCAATTCGATTTTGACTGCCATACTCTTCCATTCCCCATGTCATTAACTGCCTCAACCAATTAGTGGAAGAAATAAATGATTGGGCACAAAAGACAAAATGGGTAGTTGACAACTTTATGGGTTCTCCCATTAACATTTCGCTTTACCCTATTGGCTCAAGGGTTTGAATATTTTCCCTTCCTATTCCTTTTGAAATCATGCCACCATCTCTTTAATGTTGCATTGACATAGCTAGTTGTGGGTATTTTCATTAATTGCATATTTACATGATGTCCAAAATTATGTTGTGCCTGGCTAAGCACATGAACCATCGGCATCGATTTTAATTTTTGAACACAAAATGCTAAATCCATGGTGGGGCCTTGGCCTTGAGCTCCACACCATGATTTAATTACGATATTTACGTCATTTGCAATTTTAATATAACGGGGTCAAAATTGGGATATTACAAGTTCGAAATCGTCATTTTTCTTTCATGGCCGATTTTAATCGTTGAAATTTGTCGATTAGAAACACGACCTTGTTTCTTTTTGTTTGACGAACTTAAAGACGAATAAATTCAACATAAAATGTGGTGAATTTATTTAAAAAGCGACAAAAAGTCGTTGGAATTCGTTTTTCGCAAGTAAATGGAAACCCTGGACTCCTTTGTCCAAGACCACCTCCACCGTGGGACCTCTGTCTATTGGCACTGTTCACTGCTAGTGTGCACTCTTGTACTGTGCGTGAACTCCAACTGGTAGTTGTGAAAGCTCGAGTGTTTCAAGTTTGTGGATGGGCGAGGTTGTTGACGACCATTGTTTCAAGTTTCAACATTCAATATCATCACCCGACGCCCATGGATCGTGATTCGTAGCTGCTGCAGACTCGACTTAAGTGACTAGTCTTGGAGTCTCGTTGAGGCTCGATGGCAAAGTGCAAAGCTCCATTGTCCAATTGTTGATGCCGAGCAGGTTTTAATTTTTTCTGATTGTCTCTGTCTGATAAATTTTTATTTTGTATGGGATGGGTGTTAGTTATTGACTGTACAACGAAAAAATGTCTTTTCTTTTTGAGCCATAATGGCTAGCTGATGTATATTTTGATTTCACCTTTGAAAACTCAATATAAAACCTTGTTCATTAAAAACAAGCATGCAATTATATCATAGAATACATTTCCAAATGTATGGAGCTTGTAGGAACAATCTCGATTAATCGTGAACAATGCCATTTGAAATAAAAGTAACAACAACCACCCTGTGGAACCATTCTAAACAGAACAGTGACTTAGAACCATAGTTTTAAAAATCGGAATCGGACTCGGAATCGGTCGAGGGTCAACTCGGAATCGAAATTGGAATTGGTCATAAATCGGCCGATTTGAATTTAATGAATCAGTTTGCTAAAAAATACATAAAATATTTAAATTTTAAAGAAAAACAACATTTCAAGATTATAATCCATGATTGCAAGGCATTGAAGACAAAATAACCAAAATCTGCTCATGTATATACCATATAAGAGTCAATATATCAAAATGGCACAAAGTGTACTATAATCTGGAGTCTGTGACTGTAGTCTGTGTAATACATAAATGATAATACATGTAACATATCTAGGATACTAGAACAAAATGCATAATAAAACAAAAGGTTAGGTTAGGGGTTAGCCTTTAGGTTAGGTAAAAAACAAAAGTTAAAAGTTAAAATAATAAAAAATAAATAAAAATAAATAAAAAATGACAAATTGCATGAGATGGGTCGTAACCGGCTGGTCAGGATCGAAACTCGGCCGGTCAGACCTTTTCGTTATCGAACCGGACCGGTTTGGTGACCGAACCGGCCGGTTTGGTAACAAACCGGGCACCGATCCGGTTTTCCTGCCAGTTTGAACCGGTTTGGTACCGAACCGGTGAATCGGCCGGTTCCGAAACTGGTCAGACCGATTTTTAAAACACTGCTTAGAACCATTCTTAACAGAACAGCTACTCCAATCTCAATACTACACTTGTTAGACAAGAAGTTCTAAAAAGAAACCAAGTTCTATTAATAGTTGCTAGCATAAATATTGATGACATTTTAATATTATGTTTTATCACTTTATGTCATATAAACATGTTTTTAAATTTCAATCAAGATGTAGACTCTAATGTTTTCAAAATATATGTTTAATAATTTATGTTGCAATATTTTTATCTATATGATTCAATAACTATCATGTTCATACTTCATTCAATGTTGATGTGTGTTGCCGCCTAATTTGCACCTCGGGTCACGTGGCAGAAATCTTCAAGCCACTGGGTGTAACCTTGAAGGCAAGCAAGAGTCAAGTGCTGTCACTTGATCTTGACTCCTTCGTCTAGGCTCTCTCCTAGCGAAGCCAAGGGGGGTGGTCCCTAGTAAAATAAACTATGGTGTTTAGTCGATAACAATATAACAATTAGTCTAGGAGATGAGATAAAATAAAACCTTGGAACAAAGATAATTGCAAATAATTTAAATGACTAGCATAAATAACATTCCACACAACACAATGATTAACTTAAGCATAAAGTAAGAAAGATTGGCCAATAGACCAGTATCAATCAAGTGCTTGTGTATAGGGTTTGTACTGAAGTCTCGAGAAGTATTGCAGTTGTCTCGGTTGGTCAGTTTTAAAATTATTAAATGAGTAATTAGGAGTGGGTCAATTCTTGGTAAATTTTATTATGAATGTGGTAATGATCTTGATTATTATGGGGAGATGGTATTCCAAATATATCCAAAGGTACGAGGAATATGTTCGGATTTACCAAGGAGTGGCTCTCACAGTGACACGTGGGATAGATGGAGTCGCAGGGTTGTGTTCAACAGTACACGAAACGAGGGTGTAGCCTAACGGTACCCTTTGGTCACTTTCTAGTGGTTCATGCTTCACTTGCATAATTTCCCCACAACTTGGTAAAATCGCATGAAGTGCTGAATTTTTACTTGTAGGGATTAATTGATATGTTTTACTAATTGCTAGTCACTTCGGTCCCTTTTTGATTGTCCCATCGATCCAGCCAAAGGCTTGCATTGGCCACAAGAGCATACAGAGAATCAAGACTTGGATATTTTAAGTTTTTATGAGCTAAGTGTGAGTTTTTTAAATCTCGATGCCGATACTCTCGTTACCGAGAACACAACCGGATTGATTAATTTTACTTTAAGAACTTGAAAGAAAATAAAAAAAAAGTGAAACAGTGCGAATCCCCCCCGGGGGGATGGGGTGTAGGAACTTGGCTGCCCACTTGCCTCTCTTTTACAATGATTTTAGAAGTAAGAAATACTTGTGCTCCTTTGTAGAATAGGAAACACAAGTTTTTACAATATAGGGCCTTAAAGAAATGACCAATGAGGGATCTCCAGTTTGACTTGGATCTTCAAAATTCCGCCAGAGTGCCTCTTTGCCAGATCAATCTCTGCTGCAAAACAACGAACAAATTTTGATCAAATATGCTAGATAATCAAATTAAAACATAAAAAAATTGATCAAAAAATTCAAGTACTTAAAAGATAGAAAAAAATAGATATTAATCTAGTACTTGTTGATGGTTAAATCTTTCAAAAAGTTACTTTAACAATCAGATATGAACCTTTTAAGTGCATCTACAAATCAAAGTTTTGAAATATTCTTTAATGTATAAAGAGATTTAGCTATGCACGTATGAAAAGTAACCGTAAAAGAAAGTTTGAAATTTTTGTGACAGAAAGGTATCACCAAGCTTAAATGATAGAGAAAGAAAGACAAGAAAGAATCCACGAATTGTTGCTGGTGGGATGGAATCCTTTCTTCAAGAGTTGCTGGAGTAAAAGTAGAGCTCACATGGTCATCCAAAACTCTAGCTTAAGCAACCTGTAAAAAAGATCTACAAAACTTGCAAATGGGGATTAAATGCCGGTGTTTAAACTTTATACAATAATGAATGCTCAATAAAAATATGAAATCAAACTAGAATCATATACGCATAAGCATTCTACTATAGATAACAATAATAAGTAATCACAAGAGTATTACTTCCTATCTTATCAGAAAGAAAGTTATCTTCAAAGCCAACAAATCCCGAACACTTACAAGCTTGCGAAAATCTACCGATTACCTCAATATTACCAATGAACACACATCCAAACACCATAGACCACACTTGCATCAACCTTCAAAGTCTTTTATTAACTCAATAATCAATATTACACATCACAGGAGCAGAGGTTCAATGCCCAAATCATCCATGAATAATGAAGAGGGGTTTCCTTGCTTAAATAGAAATCTGGCAAAGAGAGGGAGGGTGCATCTCCTCAAGGATGCGCTAGCTCCCAGTGAGTTGGCAAAAGGTGGATGAGGGTTGGAAAATGCTTTGGGAAGTGGCAACATCACTTCCTTGGGAAAGCACTTGCCCAAACCCATGTTTTTTCCAAAACAAAGAAGATCCTCCAACTTGGCTTGCGTCCCCACAAGGAGAAATGCGCCCCTCTTGAGAGAGGAAAGATCCAACTCATTAGATTTTACCGGAATGATAACATCTGACTTGTCTCCCTTTCCCGGGCACTTGCCAAAATCATTTGCCAAGTCACCCAACTCTTTTTTGGCAATTATCCTTTATTTTTTTAATTGCTAATTTTTTTAATATTTCATTTTTCTTGGGTTTTTGGGTTTTTTTGAGTAATTATTAATTTTGGGGTTGAATAATTACTCGAAAACTTATGAAAGTGGGTCTAGGGGTTTAAGTGGGTACTCTAAGTTGGAAAATGAACATCCCCATGGGAAAAACAACCTCCTAGCCACACTTTTACGACTTTTTACATTTTTACATTTAACTTATTAAAACTAAGTCTGTAAAAATGGAAAAAATGATTTTTTCCGAAAATTAAAAAAACCTATGGGGGCCTTGGGACATGTTCATAATGACTCAAAATAATGATTAGCATGGTAATATACATTGACACAGAGGTTTTAATAACCTCCTAAGGCTTAATTAATAATGCAATTATTCCAACTTTGGAGGTTTGGGTGAAATACTCGAAAATGATTTATCGCTTAAAAATAATACATAATTAACAAGGAAAAAACCCCCTAGAATAATGCATTAATAAATAAGTCCTAAGAAGCCAAACCTTACACATAAAGTCATCATGCTAACTCATTTTATTACAATTCCCCATGGGGTATGAACATGTAAAAAAATTAAAAAAAGGGCCTAGGAAGGCCTGTAAGGACTTCTGAACTTTAAAATTGAATAAGTGATTATTTATCTTTGGTGGCTCGGTTAAAAGTCCAACTGAGTGCAAGTCAGGTGGTAACATGTGGCTCCTACTGTGGGACGCGTGATTGATCTGGTCTTTACGCAAGGAGAGGATGCGGGAACCATAGAATCTCTGGTTTCAATAATCTGTAAAAACATCTCAACTTGACAAGCCAACCTTAGTAGCACAAAAGCTTGTAAAATCCAATGAACCATTAAGTTGCTTTATTAGAAAGTAAATGGAAAAAACGAAACTTTAAGTAAAGAAAAAGATTATTATTCCTAAGTATATAAAATAAATGCAAAAAATGAATGCTCACTTTAAGGAGCTTATTTTCCCACTCTAAGCATAACATAGTCAAAACGTTAAGTGAAATGATAAATCAAATGCAACCACCTTAACATTTTATAAAAATTTGAAAATTTTCCTTTGTCTTTGGTTACCAGCCAAAGAAAGGACATATTTAGTAGAAAGTGCAAACCTGCATGGATATTCAGGATGGGCGGGCTGGATAGGAGATCATAAGCATATAACACTTCATCAAATTGCTTCCCAAACTGGCATGAGCTTTCGCAGGCTTCTTCTATCCAAGATTGGATAGGGCTAATGTACGCATCTGCATGATGAAGCAGGTCAACAACTCCATCACATAAATCAAAAGGGCTTGTCGGATGATAACTCTCTATGTAAGCCCTAGGCTGCTCCAAATCATAAGGAACCTCTAAATCAGAAAATGCAGGCTCAAGCTGACCCTCCATCGGTTGTATCAAATTTTACTCTTTGATGCACTACCTCTCAAAGTCCTTATTGTTAGTACTTTTGTAATATTTGGGATGATATGGCTCTAAATGATCGTAAGAAAACTTTGAATGCTGCTCTCCATACCAAGACCTCCCCAAGTTTCTAAGTGAACACTCCCCTCTGTGGACATTTCATAGATGGGAATTTCAATAAAACCTCCAAAAGATTCTGAATAAGCACTCCCTTCTCTGGACATATCGTAGATGAGATTTTGCATAAATTTCAAATATTCATCATCTCCATCCATGTCATATGTGGGGGACTCTTCTTCCATGGCACCATGCTCCTGGCTATCCATGCCTTCCTTGTATTCATAACAATCTTCTTCAGAAGATTTGGTATCAAAAATATTACAAGGTAGTAAACTTTCAAAACCTTCGTCAACATGTGGAGAACAAGGGCTAGTGTCTTCACACACCATACAAATCTTATCATAAGTTTCTTTATAGGCTTCTGTAATGGTTTCTTCTTGAGGTAAATCTAGAGAAAAACTATGATTCTTATCAACGAAATATTCATAAGAACACTCCAAATTTTCAATGGTTTCTATTATGGTATCATGAAGAGGATCTTCAATAATATCTTCAATCAAGGAACCTTTATGAACCTATTCAATGGGATCACTTGGGATGTGTTGCTCAATGGGTCCCTCTAGCTTTTCCAAATCTTCGTTATTTTCCGTTAAAGTGATATGAGGATGGTTTTCAACAATGTCTCCAAATAAGGTTTCTTCAAGAAACTCTTCAACGTGATTGTCATGGATGTTCCCATCTTCAGAANCAACATGAGGAAGTTCTTCAATGGAAGTATCATAGATCTCCTTTTCATTTAAATGTTCAAGAAGTGATTCCAAGTCTTCAATACTTTGTATCATGGCAAAATGTCCATCGTATGTTTCCATGTGATACTCTGTCCCAGATAGGTAGAAGGTAAAGATCTTTTCAAGGAATTTTTTCAAACCATTCAGACTACCCCTACCATCATGCCATTGCTCTAAAAACATCCAAAGGAAACTTGGAAAGGAGGTTATAGATTTATTAGGAAGGCCCTGATAGAACCAACAACAAGCATCTCCCTGAAAAGTACTAGCAAACATTTCCATCATATTGCCCTCATAAAGAACATTGGAGTCGACCAACAATTGAAGGAAAGACTTGATATGCCAGATGGCCGAATCACCATAATTTCCATGAAAGACTGGAAGCCATTTATATACATCCTCCAGACTATGACCAAAGTTAGGAAAACTCGAGATGTTTGAGAAATCGATAGGCTGAAAAAGTTCGGTTAACTGGGGACCACACTTCTCCCTTAATTCATCCATATCAAAAATTAATAGTATGCATTTGACATAACCATTGAACCCCCTTAATAGTATGCGCTAGCTCCTAGTGAGTTGGCAAAAGATGGATAAGGGTTGGAAAAGGCATTGGGAAGTGGCAACATCACTTCCTTGAGAAAGCACTTGCCCAAACCCATGTTTTTTCCAAAACACAGAAGATCCTCCAACTTGGCTTGCATCCCCTCAAGGAGAGATGTGCCCCTCTTGAGAGAGGAAAGATCCAACTCATTAGATTTTACCGGAATGGGAACATCTGACTTGTCTCCCTTGCTCGGGTACTTGCCAAAATCATTTGGAAAGTCACCCAACTCTTTTGTGGCAATTATCCTTTATTTTTTTAATTGCCAAATTTTTTAATATTTCATTTTTTCTTGGGTTTTTGGGTTTTTTGAGTAATTATTAATTTTGGGGTTGAATAATTACTCAAAAACTTAGGAAAGTGGATCTAGGGGTTAAGTGGGTGCTCTGAGTTAGAAAATGAACACCCCCATGGCAAAAAGAACCTCCTAGCCACACTTTTATGACTTTTTACATTTTTTCAATTAACTTATTAAAAATAAGCAAGTAAAAACGGAAAAATAATTTTTTTCAGGAAATTAAAAAAAATGTATGGGGGACTTGGGAAATGTTCATAGTGACTCAAAATAATGATTAGCATGGTAATATACATCGACACATAGTTTTAATAACCTCCTAAGGCTTAATTAATAAGGCGATTATTCCATCTTTGGAGCTTTGGGTGAAAAACTCGAAAATTATTTATTGCTTAAAAACAATAAATAATTAACAAGGAAAAAACACCCTGGAATAATGGATTAATAAGTAAGTCCTAAGAAACCAAACCTTTTACATAAAGTCATCATGCTGATTAATAAGTAAGTCCTAAGAAACCAAACCTTTTACATAAAGTCATCATGCTAACTCATTTTATTACAATTCCCCGTGGGATATGAACATGTTAAAAAACTAAGAAAAAGTGCCTAGGAAGGCCTGCAAGGACTTCTGAACTTGAAAATTGAACAAGTGATTGTTCATCTTTGGTGGCCCATTTCGAAATCCAACTTAGTGCAACTTAGTTGGTAACACTGTGTTCATTATTCCTATGATTCTATGACTATCATGATCATTGTTGATGTGTTTAATGTTTATACTCATAGTTTAATGAGTATAATGAATTTTATTGAAAATTTTTATATATTTTTTAATTTTCATATTCTTTTGTCATTCGAACTTAATGCCGAAGTTTATGCCGATTTTTATCACCAAAAATTCAAGGTCGCCAAATTTAAGCACGAACTCGAACCAGGTGACTTAGGTTTCCACAACCTGGTTTCAAAATTGACTGCTGATTGTTTAATGCCCAACCCATTAAGTTTGACTTCTGCAAATGAATTTTTTCATAAGCAAACAGAACTCTAAACACTAGGAGAAATTTACAAAATTTTAATGAGCAGAAATTAAACTTGCCACACATAAAAAATATTTCAGACTCGGTGTTTTGGGCAATGCCCCAGGGGAAACCCCCTAAGGGGAAAACCTGGGAGAGAGTTTTATTATTTTTCTTCAAAATAAAATATGAACAGCAGTATAACTCATTGAGTACAACTTATCTCAATCCCAGAAGACCAAATACAATCCCTCAACATCTGTGTTGTATCTGCCTTAATTTTTGTGCATTGATTGTCTGAAAATTTGTGCCTTTCTCGGGCCTGCTCAAACTGCTTACCACAGTCAGCATTCACCTCAAATTTTCAGTCAAACAGGGTCTTCTTTCTTGGTCTGCATGCCCACTGTTACAGCAACAAAACACCTTGACTTTCGTGTACTCAAAGTCTGGAAAATTGTGCCCAGTCAGTGCCAGATACATGCTTTATGGACAGACAATCATTTAATACTGTATTGTCTGTTTCCTTCTAAAACACACTTGACCACATAAAAGTCTCCCAACCACTAGGTTTGTTCTTGAGTGGCAACTACAAGTTTAGAACCCACTGTCACCTTGATTCCTAACTCCTCCGTTAAGACCCAACTCCCAAAGGCCAAGGTGGGTTTTCCCTATTTACTAAGTTATTTAAGGTTTTGTTTTAGGAAATATAAATCAATTAAACTTAACTTAAACTATATGACATACAATCACGCAGCGTGCAACAATTTTATGGCAGCAAACCCTTTATAAGTGTAGAAAATTGACAAATAAAACAGGCCTCAGTCATTTAGACATTTTGTCTTAATCTGTCATTAACAAAAATACTTAACATGCATTTAAACCAACAACCATGTCGCTGAAACACTGAAACTAAGTCTGATTTCCAGTGGAAAAGGACATATAACAACAGACTGATAAACCATATAAACAACAGAATTTTGGTCAATATGACCCTGGAAAAACCCCCTATAGGGGAAAACCAGTCAAAGAGTATTTCATTCAGCATTTTCAGGCAAACATATTAATTTACAGCAGCATTAAAACCAGAAGTAAAAGACTGTACCAGCACCTTGATTTACGTGCAATAACTTGGAAAACGTGCCAAAATAGCAGTACATCCTGTACACCCTCCACCACAACAGGAGCTTCTCGAAATTCGTTCGTAGCTCCTAGATTTGTGTGCCCAGCAAATCTGTACAGCATGTTAAACCAGTAGCGACAAGGGAGGTCTTCTTGCATGTATAATACTTAAATTAGGAAGCCAGTTGTATTTCATTTACTTTTCCAAAATTTACTTTTCCTAAGTTTACTTTGGAAAAATAAATTAAAGTGATCTAAATTAACTTTAGTGAAACACTAGTTAAAGGGAAAGTGAAATTAGGGTTCTCGCTTTACCTAAAGTTATAAAAAGGAGATCAATTGGTGGAGAGGACACACACACTTGTATTCCGACAGAGACGGGATACAGACAGGGAGAGAAAGTCAGATAGAGGATTTAGCTGAGAAGATCGAGGAGTGAGCAGCAGGATCATCGAGCTTCGTATAGCTGGGTCGTACAATCACACAGGAGGGTGTTGAGGTTTAGGTGGGATTTGCCTAGTGATTCTGCCGGGTACTTCATTCGCCAGGTTTGGGTGAATTGCAGTGATTGTAAAAGTTCTATATCTTCTCATAATAAAATCTATATCTGACTATCACACCGGTTTTCCCATCTTGGGTTTTTCCGGGGGTTTCCATACCCAAAATAATAGTGTCAATATGTTGATGTGATGTTGTGATTTATTTCTCAGTTTTATATTCCGCTGCATACTGTAAAAGATATTCATGTGTAGTTATTAGTAGAGATTTGCATGCATTGTTTAGCCGTAGTTTGAATATTAAAGGAAAATTTACATGGTATCAGAGCTCTGGTGAGCTAAACCTGAGAGATTTGCAGCAACAGTGATAGATCAGGGGCAGATCTATAGGAAGACACAAACCTAGACTTCCAGATCTAGGGTTTGATAGGTACACTTCACTATGGCCGTGTAGTTGAGAGTTGAGCATAGACTCTAGGGTGCTTAGAACTTTCCTACATGGAAAGAAAGGATCACAAGGATCCTAGATGTTAGTGATGCAGAGGAACACATTGAGTCCACTAAGTTTGCACCCACAGATCCGATAGATCTAGCAGCTTTGAAGAAGATTGATTCCAGAGCCATGTTGATTATCACAGATGGAGTGAAGGACCGTATAGTTTCTCACCTTTCTGGTAAGAAGACCTCAGCAGAGATGTGGACGGATTTGGAGAGTCTATACCAAAGCAAGAACGAGAACCGAAAGATGGTATTGCAAGAGAGGATGCGCAACACTAAGATGGCCAAGGGAAAAGGAGTGGTGCCTTATTTCATGAGGCTCACACATATCAGGGATGAGCTTGGAGTTGTTGGGTCTAAGACAGTGGCTGAGGAGCTAGTTCGGATAGCCCTCAATGGCTTCTCTAAGCCATGTGACACCTTTGTCAAAGGTGCTGTGGCTAGGGATAAGCTCCGTGATTGGCAGAGACTATGGGATGACTTTGTGCAGGAGGAGACCCGCATGTGTCAAGGATCAGGCTCATATAGCAGTGCCCCACAAATTGTGGATGAGGAGGCTCTTGTCCTTACAGGGAAGAGCAAGGGGAAGGCAAAGAGGAAGAAGGATGGTAAGAAGAACCTTGACGTGTCAAAGGTCAAGTGTTTTATCTGCCACAACCAGGGACGCTTTGCTTCCGTGTGCTCGGATAGGAAGAAGAAGAGTAACACACAGATGGCTGGATTTTCAGAGGTGGATGAGTTCAGCAGGAACTTCGATGAGGAGTTTTACCTAATAGCTTGCATGGAAAGCACCATAGAGAGCAACATATGGTACATTGACAGTGGAGCATCTAGTCACATGACTGGACAGAAAAGATTCTTCAGAGACTTGTAGGAGGGTGGAACAGGGATCCACGTTGCGCTGGGTGATGATGCGTGGTATCAGGTGTAGGGAGTTGGCACTGTTTCATTGAGAGGGAGTTTGGCAAACCCCTCAATTTTGCTGATGTGTTATATGTTCCAGAACTGACCAAGAACCTTATATCAGTCTCCACTCTGGAGGACAAGGGATAGTAGGTGAAGTTTCGTGACCATAGAGTGTATGTCAGGCCCAAGGAGTCAGATAGGAGCTTGGATTGGGTGATTGGCAGAAGGAGCAGGAAAGTGTACATATTACACTTTGTTCCTGCAAAGGCTCTAGTCAGCAGCAGCAAGAACAGTAGGGTGAGTTGTAGCATAGGAGGATGGCACACTTACACCATGGAGCACTGAAGCATTTGAGACAGGCAGTCATTAGAGTTCCTCAGGTACAAGAGGAAAAGCATAACCACTGCAAGGGTTGTACTTTGTGGAAGAACATTAGGAAGCCTTTCCCACAGAGTGAGCACAAGTCTAAGGAGCCCTTGGACTTGGTGCATTCTGATGAATGCGGACCTATGAGTGTCCATTCGTTCAGTGGTTACAGTTACCCCGTAACCTTCATTGATGACTATTCCAGGAAGACCTGGATCTATTTCCTGAAGGCCAAGTCAGAGGTTTCGAGAGTTCAAAACTCTCATGGAGAACCAAACAGGAAAGAAGATTCGGGTGTTGAGGACAGACAACGGGGGTGAGTACACTTCCAATGAGTTCATGGAGTTTTGTTCGGCTAAGGGGATCAAGAAAGAGCACACTGTGCCCCATACCCCACAGCATAATGGATTTGCAAAGAGGAAGAACAGGACAATGGTTGGAGCAGCCAAGGCCATGCTATTTGATCAGGTATTACCACTATTCCTTTGGGCTGAGGCATATATGACTGTAGTATACATTCAGAACAGGTGTCCCCACATAACTTTGGGGAGGAAGACACCAGAGGAGGTCTTAACAGGCACCATGCCAGATGTGAGTCACATTTGTATATTCGACAGTGTTTGCTATTGTCATGTTCATGCTAACAATAGGAAGAAGCTGGACCCTTCTGGAGAGAAGGAGTTACTTGTTGGTTACAATGAGATTTCGAAGGCATATAGAGTTTACATTCCTGCTCACAAGAGGATCATTGTGAGCAGGGATGTCCAGTTCGATGAGGACATGGTCTTGTGGAGATCTCTGGACTTACCAGTAGAGAAACAACCAATACAGGGGTCAAGTTGGAGGAGCCAGATGTACAGGTACAGGTCGGATACAGAGCACAGGTTTTGGTGGTCAGAGGGAATCAAGTGGATAGGATCCTACAGTCATTGACTTGGAGGATGAGCTGTAGTAGTAGATGGATATCCAACAACCGTAGCATGTTGACACTAGGCCAAGGCCTAAGTGGTTTAGGTCCATAGTATAGGATTCCAGGAAGGTTGATCCTCCATAGAGATATTTTAGACGAAGTGTACCACTAGAGAGGCTTAGTTATATGGCACTGATGATAGAGTTTATTAACTATGAACCTTCTAGCTTTGGGGAGGCTGCACAACATGATTTGTGGCAAGAGGCTATGGTTGAGGAGTATGACTCCATTATGAAAAACCAGGTATGCGAGGTTGTGCCGAGGCCACAAGGAAAAAAGGTGGTGGGATCTAGATGGATCTACAAGGTGAAGCATGCAACAGATAGAAGCGTGGAGAAGTACAAGGCGCGCTTCGTGGCAAAAGGGTTTTCACAGAAGGAGGATATTGATTATGAGGAGACCTTCGCCCCTGTTGCCAGGTATTCTTCCATTCAGACCATTATCTCACTAGCAGTTGAGATGGGTTGGCTTGTCCATCGGATGGACGTCAAGACTGCCTTCCTCAACAGAGTGATAGAGGAGGAGGTGTATATTGAGCAACCAGAGGGTTTTGATGTGGGGAATAAGGAGACACATGTATGCAGACTGCATCGAGCTCTTTACGGGCTCAAGAAGGAATCTCGAACATGGTACTCGAGGATTGACAACTATCTACGAGAGATGGGATTTCAACGGAGTGAGGCTGACCACAACCTGTATTTCTTGATAGGTGAGGTGCCTGTCATACTGGTCTTATATGTTGATGATCTCTTTTTGACAGGAGATGAGAGGCTGATTGGAGACTGGAAGTCCAACCTTGCAGTGGAGTTAGAGATGAAAGACCTTGGGCGGATGCATTACTTTCTGGGCTTGGAGGTTTGGCAGAGAGATGGATGCTTCTTCATTAGATAGGGGAAGTATGTAGTTGAGACCTTGAAGAGATTCAGGATGGAGGACTGCAAGCCTATGGCCATACCTCTAGTTTCCAACTGGAGGAAGATTGATGCATCAGGATCAGATGGATTTGATCCTACCTTGTATCGTCAGCTTATCGGATCACTAATGTATCTGGTCAACACTCGACCATACATCAGCTTTGTACTTAACTCTTTGAGTCAGTTCATGGTGGACTTTCAGAGAGTGCATTGGACGGTTGCGAAGCACATACTTCGCTACTTCAGAGGTACAGTGGAGTATGGATTGGTTTATGAATGTAGGGGGAGTTTACAGTTAGCATGTTTCACAGATGCTGACTGGGCAGGTTGTGATGAGGACCGGAAAGTACTTCAGGTTGCTATTTCAAAATTAGATCAGGGGTTCTCTCTTGGTTCAGCAGGAAGCAAAAGTTAGTTGCATTGAGCTTGGTAGAGGTTGAGTACATGGCAGCCAACATGGTTGCTTGTGAGGGTATGTGGCAGAGGAAGTTACTTTCAGGGTTGTTCGAATGTGAGCTAGAGGCTACAGTAGTCCACTGTGACAATCAAAGTGGCATCAAGCTATCTGAGAATCCAGTGTTCCATGACCGGAGCAAACACATAGACATCAGGTACCACTTCTTGAGAGATTGTGTTCAGAGGGGACCCATTCGTTTGGAGTACATACAGACAGATGAGCAGGTGGCGGACATTTTAACCAAGGCACTTTGCAGACAGAGTTTTGTGAAGTTCAGGGATAAGTTGGGGTTGCTACCGAATCCCTTCCTCGTTGAGAGGGAGAGTTAAACTAGTAGCAACAAGGAAGGTCTTCCCGCATGCATGTGTTCTTGCATGCAGAAGACTTAAATAGGAAGCTAGTTGTATTTAATTCACTTTTTCTAAGTTTAATTTGGAAAATAAATTAAAGTGATCTAAATTAACTTTAGTGAAGCACTAGTTAAAGTGAGAGTGAAATTAGGGTTTTTCGCTTTACCTAAAGTTATAAAGAAGAGATCAATTGGTGGAGAGGACACACACACTTGTATTTCGACAGAGACGAGATACAGATAGGGAGAGAAAGTTAGACGGAGGATTTAGCTGAGAAAACGGAGGAGCAAGCAACAGGATCACTGAGCTTCGTACAGCTGGGTCGTACACTTACACAGGAGGGTGTTGAGGTTTAGCTGGGATTTGCCGAGTGATTCTGCTGGGTACTGCATTCGCCAGGTTTGGGTGAATTTGCAGTGATTGTAAAAGTTCCATATTTTCTCATAATAAAATCTATATCTGACTATTGCACCAGTTTTCCCATCTTGGGTTTTTTCGGGGGTTTCCATACCCAAAATAATAGCAATGTTCCCCCAAGTTTCCAGGACGGGGGGACGTGGGAGTGGGGAAACGCACATTCGGGACGCGTGGAGACCACCCCCAAATTTAGGGATATTCGGGGGGGGACGTGGGGACGTCTCTAAAATTATAAAAATAAAATAAAATATCAAAAATAATAATTCATTTGATGTATATTAATGATTGTGCAATGTAAATACTAAATATATCAGTTTATTTTCTAAGTAGTACCAAGTAGGAATTGTAAAATGTGAAAATAATGGGAAAATATTAAAAAAAAATTCACAGGGGCATGGTTGGGGAGGGAAATTTTCGCTCAGGAGTCCCCAAGTCCCCGGGACGCAGGAAACGTGGAAACGCGTCCCCGACCCTGCGGGACGCGTCCCCGTGGAACACTGAATAATAGTGTCAATATTGTGATGTGATGTTGTGATTTATTTCTTTGTTTTATATTCTGCTGCATAGTGTAAAAGATATTCATGCGTGGAGATTTGCATGCATTGTTTAGTCCTAGTTTTAATATTAAAGGAAAATTTACATAGCATGTACAGCCTCCACCTCGATTTGCGTGCAATAAACAACACCTTGAAATTCATGCCAACAAAAAAGAATGTCCCAACAATATGGTCTAGCATTCTGTATAGTACGACCCAACTATAAATGCTTCTTGGGAAGCGTGCCTCTCCTTGGGATTTGTTCTCTCTGCTTGAGAAATTTTCTCCCTCTCTCTAAATATCAAACATGCCGATTGGTCCCTCTTGGAAAAATGTTTTTCCTTGTCTGGCACACTATCCTAGGCTCTTTCTTATAACAAGAAAGTGACTTTTCACCTTCGCCAATCCTTAAATCCAAAGGCCAAGATTTAATCTTGGCTTTACATGATCAACAGTTGAGATACTTTCCCTCCAAAATCAATTACATTTAATTTTTAATAAAGCCACTATTCACTTTATGAAATAAGTGCACTTTATTTTATACAGTCCCTTATAAAAGTAAAACAAGGAATGCTTTATAAAAAGTCACATTACATAACAGTCACTTTAAAACAACTTTATAAAATAGCATTACAAAGTCAAGTAGCCTAACTAGTGCATGGTCACTTCCCCATACAAGACAAAACCATGCGGTGTGCCTTAAGAGCTAAAATAGCTGACAATAAGTGATCAAAGCAAAGTTAAAGAATGTAAAAAATATATGTCACAATTCTAGTGCCTTATCTATTGGTCTTTTAAAAATCAATAAACAATGCTTGTTAGTAATTACACAATATAGACAAAGAAATTGTAATGAAATGCTTCCCCAATCCTTAGAACATTCAAAGAATTAACTTACATAGAAAAAGTAAATAACTTGAACTGGAATTCTTTGAAAGAAAATGCGAGTGAATGCAATGTTTTGCAAATGGTGCTGTAAATTTTAGTTAATTTCAGGTCTCACTTTAGCTTAGGGGAATTATGTGTGAAACAAGTAAAGAAACCTAATTAATGTGTCTACCCAGCCACTTATCACTTTCGACTTGAGAGAGGTTGTTGGGTGCTCAACAAGAGAACACAAGCTTCCCTTCTAGCTCCACAAATCGATCCCAAAGATCGTTGGGTGCTCAACAGGGGACACCAAGTGCCACGTGGCTCCGAACAACCTCTACCCCAGTCTTTAGCTGAGATAAATGTTGAGTGCCTATTAATCTAGCCAACACAAATATTTCCCCTTTCTTATCACCCAGGATTAGACTAACTGGTAAGGGGACTGAATATGGGGCAGAGATTGAGGCAATGTTTATTAACCTTGAACTGAAAAAAATAGGAATTAATTTATTTTTAACAAGACTGGCCAACAGGATATTGCAAGGATTACAAAGCCACTTCACTTGCAAGGTGTGGGCACAATAAAGAATTTGAAACAAGTTAAACAAGCTAATTCTAGCCACTCAATCCACTTTCTGAATAGAAAGGGTGGGCACAAACCAAACTTGGCGAAACAAACTAAAGTAAAGCAACTGTTCCTAGCCCTTTCTCTTTTGCTTGCAAGGGTCGGCGAACCCAACTTCTTTGCAAATAATGGATGACAACTTTTGAAGAAAATGAATAGTTAACCTAGGCACATAACTCTCTTCCTAAAGAAGAGATGGGACAAGCAATAAAAAAGTAAATAATGAAAATAAAATGCAATAACAAACCCTAGCCCCTCTTCACTTACAATGCAAGCGTGGGAAAGTCCAACCTCCTTTGCATTCAAGGTATGACTAAAAGAAAAAACTTCCAATACAACTTTAAGAAATGAATAAAGAATCAAGTCCAAGAGACTCTCTTGAACTTGTTACAATGAAAGAAATTTCAGCCAAAAAAATGGGAGTAAAGAAGTAGGAAAGTGGGGTTTCACCTCCTCTTAGTAGTGACTTTGTAGTCCTTCCTTTTGGGTAGCCTTTGCACCCTTTTGTGACTAGAATTCGGCAAAGTTTCCCCTTGTTCTATCACAAACCTGTTAAAAACCAACAAGTAAAATAGAGGTAAAAATGATGAAAATCACTTTGGGCCACTATGAGTGTTAGTGAAAGAATATGTACAAAATTTTTACAAAATTTATGAAGTAACTAGTTTCAAAAAATTCGAGATTATAAGTAGTTAAACAAGATTTATAATGCTAATGAGATGAACAAAATATGCAGAAATTTATATGGGAAATGGAGAAAAATGCCCTTTGCTTTTCAAAGTTTGAAGAAGTGGGGCATCCAGCCGAGGAATCACACTCTCCAATTCAAGCAACTTGCAACTTGAGAGATCTTTGCTACACAACTAAAAATAAGGTGAGATTCATATGATGAACTAAAAAAACATAAACTTCAAACAAGAAAAATATGAAGTTAACTAGAAAAATGAAGACTCAGATCAAAGGAAAGAAAATCACCATAGAGCAAAGAAGTTTGTTTCTTTGGTCTCCCCAAACTTGAGCAACTTTTTAGTATGGAAGCAAAGACACAAGATTTCCTCCAAAGAATTTTATTATCAAAGCCAAATGGATGAAAATTACAATGGCCAAAAATGGGAGCGAAAGGGTAAGCAATATATAGGCGCAAAAAAATCGCGACATTTTCTGATATTTAAAAAAATCGCGACACATTCAATAACTCGCAATATTTTGGGTAGATATCGCGAGTTGATAGAATGTGTCGGCCTGCTAAAAACTTACCCCGACTTTTGAGATAAAAACGCTGCGGATGTGTTTTTTGGGTTCATTTGCACTTGGCATTGTTGAGGAAGCGGTCGACGCCTGTTCTTGGCGATTTTCTACAAGAGAGCAAAGGGGAAAAAGATCTTTCCATTGCCATTAGCAGATTGTTGTGAAGTGGGGTTCCATCTACTAAATCTATTCAGGTATGTATTATTTCATTTTTTTTCTTTTTGCTTGAGATTTGTTGGTTAATGTAGATTTAATGTAGGGTTTAGGTTGGTTGGCCAATGGCCATTACAAACATAGGGTTTTAGCCTTTTTGGTAGGACACCCTCCATTCCTTTGAATGTTTTTATAATTTCATTTTTTTTTCAAAATTTTAAAGATCCAAACATCCATTAAACGTTTTATTCATTTTTGTTTTTTGTTGTGGCATAGGTTTAATCTCCATTATCCACTTCAAGTTTCATGTTTCGACTTTCAACTAAATAGTGACACAATGCCAAAGCCATTGGATCCAATGTGGGAGTATGGGCAACCAATTGACCCTAATAATCGACAAAGGTTGGATTTCAAACTATGTGGGAAGGATATTTGTGGTGGAATTAGCCGCTTGAAATACCACCTTGCCAAAGTTGTTGGGCATGAAGTGGATGCTTGTCTTGCTGTTACCCCAGAAGTGACGCGTATTGCAAACCAATCCCTTCTTGACATGGCTAGGAAGAGGGACGAGACAAAGGAATTCATAAATGAACTTGCATTTAGAACACAATCACGAACCATGGGAGCCACAAGTGACATGCATTCCTTCTCCTCATCTACACGACGCCCACATCCCACTATGCCTTCTTCAACCTCACCTTTCGTGGCATCGAGGCAACCTTCTGTTCGAAGGGTAAGGTTGATTGCACCTAGGGATTAAATGAGCTCAGACTGTCATGGGAGACCACCGGTTGCAGTGTTATGTCAGATGGATGGAATGATGGGAAGCGCAAATCCATTATCAATTTCTTGGTTAATTTTCCCAGGTGGTCAATTTTTATCTAATCTATCGATGCATCTTCCTATGTTAAATATGCACACTTATTATGTGATTTGTTGGATACATTTATCCAAGAGATAGGTCCACAATATGTTGTCCAAGTCATTATGGACAACGTTGCCAATTATGTTGTTGCTGGGAGGATGCTTATGGAGAGGTATGGAAGCTTGTATTGGACTCCTTGTGCCCATTGCATTGATTTGATGCTAGAGGACACAGGAAAACTTCCTTGGATCAAAGAAGTCATTGATTCAACTCGGAGTGTGACAAAATATATATACAATCATACATATGTTCTTTCACTCATGAGACGCTTCACGGGGAACAAGGAATTGATGCAGCTTGCAATCACACGATTCACCACTTCCTCCATTTCTCTTTAGTCTATGCACAAGGTTATGATGGAGTTGTAGCGGATGTTTCTTTCTAATGAGTGGGCTTCTTCTGTCTATAGCATCAAACAAGATGGGTAAGCCATTGCTTGAATAGTGCAATTTGATTTGAGTTTTTGGGCAGGATTGGAGGAGGTATGTGCCATCAGTGAACCTTTGGTAAAGGTTCTTCCTTTGGTTTAGGGTGAAAAGCCTGCAATGGGCTACTTGTATGAGGCCATGGATAGGGCCAAGGAAGCTATCCATCGCTACTGTGAGGACAAGGGGGAGGTGGGACTCACAAGACAAGCTGAACTATGGAGTGTGATTGATGAACAATGGAATAATACTGTCCATTTTCCTATTCATGCAGCAGGGCTCTACCTCAACCCTTCTTTCTGTTATGCTTGTGAATTTCAGTTTGATGCTGAGGTCATGGATGGTTTTCTCCAGCGGGTTCAGAGGATGGTGTTAAGTCTCTTTGAGTGTGCAGAGATTTGTAGACAGATGGAGATCTATAGGATGTCAGGTGGCACTTTTGGGTATAACATGGCTGTCCAGGATATAACCATAAGGATGCCAGGTCAAATTTTGATCTGTTAGATTCTTAATTATTTACTTTTTCATTTCTATTTTTTTTACTTGGTAGAAATTTAATACATTGAAATTTGTAATTTGTCTTTCCTTGTTTTGTTTGTAGATGTGTGGTGGACTAACTATGGTCGCAGAGTCCTAGAGGTTCAAAAACTTGCCGTTAGAGTGCTAAGTCAAACTTGCAGCTCATCAGGGTGTGATCGCAATTGGTGTGTCTTTGAGAAGATACACTCCGAGAAGCGCATAAGGTTAGAATTTAGAAATGTTAAGGTTTAAACAATGAAAATTTAAATTTATAATCTTTGATGCTTTATAATTTTATTAATTTTAAATATAATTTATTACAATTTTGAATTTGAATTCATCATCATTTATGACCCCCTAAATATGGATCTCATACTAATGCAGGTCACTTTCTCAGTGCCTTAATGACATGGTTTATGTCTACTACAATATAAGTTTGCAGGTGAAACAAATTGATAAAGTAGCCAATTCAGATTCCATTTCATTGGTTGACATTGACACTACCAACAAATGGAGGGTGGAGACGGAGGATCCTGTGATGGACAAGGCACCTGAATGGTTGGAGGAAGAGGAGGATGTTGATGCAGATCTGTCGGAGGAGGAGGGGGCAGAGGAGGATGTTGATGTTCCACTTCCAGAGGATGACTATGAGGACATTGAGGAGGAGGTTGATATTCAGGTGCAGCGCCGACCAATTCCAATGCCACCACCTCCACAGAGTCATATAGTTGGGATTCGGAGGAGACAACTCACATTCGTCTCCCCCTCATCCACATTATCTACTCGAGTAGTTGAAGGTTCTAGTTCCACCCAAGGCTCATTTGGACCACCTCCATGACCACCTACTGCTTCTAGAGGGAGTCGATGACTCGATTCCTATTATTTATCATTGTACTATCATACTATGTTGGTGTCCTATGTCTAGACTCTATACACTATCTACATGCCTCATGAACCATGATGATTCATCTCTTGAGAGACATATATTTTGATCATTTGATGTGATTTTCTATCATTCCATCAAGAACACATTTCAGTATTTTCAGTTTATAGTCGATATTTGATCATGATTCACCATGTGACATTTTATGCATCTTATATATGAGTTGTATTTTAATATTTATGTGGAAATGTGTTAATTTGATGTTGTTGTTGCTTTAGATGTTAAAAAAATTTAAAAAAAATGTTTATTCTTGTATTTTTTTATGCTCTACAACATTTTCCAATATTTTCCGATATTTTTGCCGTTGCTGTCGATAAGTTTCATTCCGGACCCTTACTAATATAAGCGTTGGCACGATATATGTAACTATGGGAAACATTAAACTTAAGAAACACTTGCATTGTGGCCCCCCTTTTTGCATCTAATGTTACCTTTGGAACATAATATAAGATTTGGAAACTTAATCCCCCCTCCCCAAGTGACATTAGTCACTATACGAAATTTTGTCATTCTAATTAATGGCCAATTTTCATGATTTCCTTAATTGACTTAGGCAAATGCGTCCAAAACCTTAGCAAAACCTCTCCAAATGACTTCAAACTTGGCCCAAGGGTGTAGGGGGTCTCATGCCATTGATTTTGAGTACCCACGTCCCTATTTATGGGCATTCGGTGCCGCTTAACCGTTTTTAAATTACAACTTTTATATGCTGAGGGACATTTTTTAATCACCAGAAATTAAAAAATCCTAGGGAAAACTTAATAAAATTCCACAAGGCTTTGTATAATATCTAGCATGGTAATATGCAATATTCCTAGACTTTAATCACCCCATGGGCTCGATAATTAGAACGCCTTTCACCACTTTGGAGGAATTTATGAGTGAAAAACTCAGATAATTAAAATTACTAAAAAAGAATTTTAATTATCCAAGGAAAAACACTCGATGAAAGGAATTCCCTAATGATAAAGTCCTAGGTAACTAAGTTTTACAAAAAATGACCCTCATGCTGACATATACTTACAAAATCCCTTGTAAGGGTGCAAAAATTTCACGGAGAAAAGTTAAAAGGAGAAAAAAGAAAAAATGCCTCACTTGAAAAACTTTGTCAAGTACATCTTGATCATCTTCATGGTACATGGTACAAGTGAATGGTACATGGTTTCCCACTGTTATCACTTATATAGTAGCCAGGCTACCATATTCTATTTTTTAGACACAGTACATTTTTCAGCCAGATCTCTTACATATGAGATGCTGAGATGAGCAGTTTTGACGGATCATTATTGTATTAGTGGACTATTGAACTCTCCCATGTCAGGACTGAGTCTCAGGACACTCAGATTTGAGGACCGATGTAGCCATTTAGTCATTACAGAGCAGTTATTGATGCCCAGTTTTATATCAGTGCTTTCTCATTGGACAGATGATGTTTCAGATGGATTATTTTGCATGATTATGACTCGGCTTTTTATATTGTGTTATGGTTATCATTGCTTTTATACTCATTTTTGTGACATGTATTAACATGTGGTGTCATGATCTGGCGTTCATAATTATATGGACTTGGATGTATCTTGTATTATGTATTGATGTCCCTACTTAGACTTGGAAGTTCTTGATCTATACTCATTGGTTTTACCCTCCTTAGGGAGAATGGAGGTAGTCATTCCCACCATTGTTTTGGCTTGCTAGTGTTGGCTTCATCATTCACTATCTCCACCCATCCATTACCTTCCAATTTAGTTTTCAACTCGACTGACTTCTTGACTTATGGCATGGAGGACCTTTTCCCCCGCTAGAACCTTTGTTGGATAAGCCTCCCTGTTTATATTGTGTCTCGCCTCTGAGTTGGTGACAGAACTTGCCTTTGGTGAGTTGGATTGTATGCCTAAATCATTCTGGTCGGTTGTCTCGATGTTTGGCACTGTGCAGAACTCCCCTTGGTCACTTGAGATGTTGTTAGCTAAAATTGAAAGCTCATGTACTACCTGTATTGGAAATGTTATATATGCGCCCATGGAAAATGAAAATGCTAAACTGTGTTTCTTAACATATGCAAAGAGGGCAAGAGCAATGAAATGCTAAAAGACCCCTTGAAGGGTATAAGAAAAGGTCCAAAAAAGCAATGGTTAAAAATATGCTATATCCAAATATTGTTGACCTTATAAATATAAATATGTCTCGGATGAAAGCTACGATTAGCTGTGCTTTTAAGCACTAGTGAAGTCCCAAAGGGTCATATAGGCCAAAAAGGCCATGGAAATAAAATTGATGGTCCTAATGAACTTGGATCTAACTTGATGTACACATGATGCCTAGGTTGAATAAGCACTCTCTAAACAACTGAACCATTTGTGAGGCACTGCCATTCCTTGTGTTGTTGTTTGTCTGGAATTGGTTATAGTGAGTATTCCCTTTCCATATCCAAAGTGTCATGATGTTAAGTAGGAAGTCATCCTTTGCCTTAGCATTGTCAATTTCTTCCTTCACCCTTCACTAGCAAATTGGCTACAACTATGAAATGAGTATAGTCCTGAAAGTCTAGTCTGAGTAATAATAAATAAAGCCTTATATATGTATTGGTTGATGTACCGCCAGTGAAATGACTGCTACTTGTTGTGATTGTTGCTTGAATGAGTTGTAGAGCATGTCCTAGCCTTTGAACACTTGCAGCAGATGGATGATAGTCTGAGTTATTATTGGTGTCTGATCATTTATAGATGGTTATATTGTTTATTGGATATGGTTGATGATCAGATAGAGACCTGTGAGGGGTATGAGTATACAGTGTACACCTAAGATGGATTTGGCCTCTTTGAGTCTAATGAGACGGTTTATTTCCAGTTCCGGGCACTTGCAGATATGATCAGGCTCATTCTGCCTCTCTGATGCAGTTTTTCTTCATAGGTTGATATGTCTGAGCAGGGAGTGTTGATGAAATTGTCATTGATGCCAACATGGACTTGCAGTGGCATGTGGAATTCTTGCATGTATTATGATGGTAATGACCTTATATGGTCTCTGGCATGTGGTGGATGCCCTTGGCTTGAAGTGGAAGCCCTTGTATTGATAGAATCAATGGATTGTTGGAAAGAAACCTTGAAAATGCCTTGAAGAAGTTGGCTCCAAAGTATTAATTTCAAATTTGACAAGTCGGCTCCGAAAAGTAAATTAAAAATATAATATATTAGTGCTATGTCGGCTCCATTAAAAAATAAAATTAAATACATGTCGGCTCAGCAAAATATGGGTGAAAATTTAGTATATATACCCCATCAAATCCTCACTTTTAGATGTGGAAATTTTCGGTGGAGCTCTGAGGCAGCCGCAGAACAGCAAAGGAGAATTTTTGGAAACACGTGGGCTATAGACTGAGATTTTTTTTGGAGAAGAGGACAGCCACAGGCCTAATTTATAAGAAGCCTTTAACTGAGCTTGGTTATCGATTCCAATAGTCAATCTTGAGGGGGAAATCTCTCAAATTTCTTCATCGGATTTCATGGCCGTCCAAGATTATCAAGCTAGTTGAAGATTCGTCAAGTTTCACAAGTTCGATGTACTTTGAGAAGACGTTTCTCTTAAAGGAGGCATTCTGTTGATTATTTCTCTTCACACTCCTTTTCATTTTCAGATCTGTAGCTTGGAGAAACCTAATCATTCTGGTTGAGGGACTCCAGGAAGGGCGCACTGTTTATTTCCTTGACTGTCCACACTTAAAAGTGGGTTCTCTTTGCAATGGCACATCCACGGTTGTAGAGAGAGCTTGGAAATCCGAAGAGAGGGCGCGCTCACCACAAGAAAAGAACGCGGCATTAGCAGGAAAGAGGGTAAACTATCGGGATTTAAGTATTGGAAGGTGACCTGCAAGCAAAGGATAACAGTTACAGGTAATTCATGGGTACTCTAAATATGAGTATTTTCCAGATGGGGCGCATTCTTCAGTAAGACACAGTCATTCTGCCTCAAATGAAGTTTCCCACAGTACATTGAGTTTGCTGCTGTTTATATTCACTGAGTTTCATCGTGTCTTGCTCAAATGTGAAGCCAAAGGGAGAAACTCTTCGTATCTGGGTGTTGCTACAGTTGTACTATTTATTGAACTACTCCAGATCAGCTTGGTGAAGAAATCTCCACTCAGTTAGAGTTTATGTTATGCTGCTGCTACTACAACTATAAGTTACAGGCATTTATAACCTAAGAGCAGATGGATGATAGAGCAAAGCTTAATGATGGACAGATCTTAATAATTGGCATGTGCAAATTCTTTTGAAGACTATATCAGACTTTGAAGGCTTTATCCACAGTCCAAGTGGATATGTTTTGCAGACAGAGTTTTGAATGCCCTAAATGAGGTAGCAGTTACATAAGTTTGACAGGCACAAGGTATGACATATACACTTCTACCCTATGATGATATACATACTTACAGTGAGGTGTGAGCAGGTGTGAACAGTAAAGAAGTGATGATATTTATCTTATGATGAATACATTACACAATATTGCAATGACTAAAATGAAGGTATGTATGCTCTGAAATTGTGTACTCAGAAAGCTTATACAGGGTGATGCTTGATGAACAGTTTTAAAGTAATATGCAAAAATTATTTGTGATGTGCTAGAATGATGTAGCAGTGGTTTATGTGAAGTGATGTAAAATGGTTTATGCCGAGTGGTTTGCACAGAAGTGAGTGAACAATATTGACTGCATAGTGATGATACAACTCCTATGCCTTGTCATGTCATACACTATGATGTAAACCATAATGCAAACCACATGGTGATGCATATCCTATGTTGGCATGTCCAAGAGACTAATGTTTGACAGACTTTGTTGATAAAGCTATCAACTTGATGATGAACTGTGACGATGATGAGATGAGTTGATCTTGTTGAGGATGTACCCTCTATGTTACAGACCTTGATAATGATCAGACCTTGATGATGACATGTTTAGATCCTGATGTTATGACAAGAAGTGCTGACCAAAGGTTGTTTAGCAGCAGTATTGATAAAGAGCAGAGATTGATGATCAGAGATAGGAGCTGTACGTTGACTTGACTGTGAGCAACATTTATGACGAGCAGTATGAGCTGTGTTGACTGGCAGAAGAAGTTCTGATCAAAGGATAATTTGCAGCAGTAGTTGACCGGCAGTATTGAGGTTTGATATGACAGTGTGGGAAGAAAGATGATGTGACAGTATTAACTACAGGGATGATTTGATAGTGACTAGAGTGTAGAGATTATCAGCAACAGCGTTTTGTGTGTGACAGGTCCATAGGTTCAACAATCTTCTTTTTATCAGGGTGGTAGGACGGGGCAAGGAAAGGAGGTCGTAGCATCCTTCCTGTAGAAGCCGGAAAACTAGGGAGTGGCAGCTTCCTTCAGGTCGTAGCCTGTAAATCAAGGGAGTCGTAGCCTCCTTCCAATTGAAGCTCGAAAAATTGAAGTCTATATAATAAGGGAGTTGTTCCTTTCATCCAGTTATTTCTGGACAACTATTATTAAAAAGGCTTCCGTGGTTTTACCCCCAGAACTTGGGTTTCCACGTTAAAAACTGTTGTGTACTGTGCATCTTGCTGTCTTTATACATATTGATGTTGTGCTGTGATTGGTGATCAACAACCTGCTTTTGATTAAAGTTTTATATTGTACAAATACTGATTCACCCCCCCTCTCAGTATTTCAACAGGGAGATGTTTCAGTTGGATCTCCTAGGGCGTTGTATGGGCATAGGGGATGCAGCCACTTGTTTGTACCATAGTACCCCCATCCCAGAGAGTTTGGTGGGCTCAATTTGACAAAGCAGACACCCTAGGAGGCTATTTTGGCAGGTTCACGTTTCTCGAGGCAGATTAAAAAATGATTAAATAGCTATTGAAGAAATTGATTTGGGTTACTGAGGCAAGGAAATGACATGGGATGAGTCATAGTGATGAGAGTGATGTCCTCCACACCTTCTCCAGCAGTTGCAGCACCTGATTGGGCCCACACTTATTTTTGGGCATTTTTATATTATTTTTTGGAGCTTTTGGGAGGCTCACGATTTTCTCAAGGAGGCACAAAGTCAAAGAATTAAAATATTATATTAGTTTATTGTGCCATGGGGACACCCAGAGGGAGTTAGTCAACACTCCTTGGACCCACCATCTGCTTCATTTATTTTTTGTTGAGTGGGGTACCCTCTTTATCGGTGATTTAGTCCACTTTGGTACTTTATGGTTATATTGATCTATGTATTGTATGTTGAGCTCATCTCAACCATTAATTAGAACATTTTATCTTTTAATCTTAGCCACTCGTTTTGAAAGTGGTTAGGATTCGGTTATGATTGTGGTTCTCTCATTTGTATTTAAAGGAGAGAGCTTCTCATTTGTAAGGGGTCTTTGGCTCTTGGATCTGAATAATAGAAAGATTTTTTCGTGGATATTTTCTGGATCTGCTTTGCATCTTATGTTCTCAAATGATGATTGGATAGTCTTCTGCGTCCTCGCATTGTGGAAATTCATGTGAGATCTATATTTTTCTGCTATCATTGTCTTGTCTACAGGAGGGTGTTTTGGCTAGAGCGTTTTTGCAGGGGGACCTCAACTTGTTCGGTTATCTTCGTCTTGGATAAGGGGGTTTTCATTAGTTTCATTGTGATCTATGATTACTTCGTTTTACTTTCCTGTAGCATTTGGTTTCTTTATCTTGTCTTGGCAAATTTGATATTGTTGACGTTTGTTCATGCAGGGTAGGGGGCGCATTGGTGGCTTGGGGCTTACATCCGTCATAGAAATCACTTGGATCTTCCAGAATTGATCGGGATAGCAAGGATCATCACTGTTAAGACTTCTACAAGCATTTTCAGGTACGATCCAATAGGTAACTCTCTTCTCTTTAACGGATCTGAATGCATTGTACCTATTTTCTTTCCATTTTTTTGAAAATCCTTAAAATACTAAAAAACCTTTAAAAAATACTAAATCCGGGAACCGTTCGATCTTTGGCCAAACCACTGCCGAGTTTCATAGATTGGGCCTCCCCATCACTGAATCTACTGCAACGCTGGTCAAATTCCTGCTAGTTGACCTAGATCTGATTTTTAGCCTGAAAACTGCATAGCACCCCATTGAAAATTTGACCTGCTAGGTTTTTGACTTTTTCTGATTTCTGACTTTATAAATTGATAGATCGGGTCTCACATAGTCCAAATCACCCCCAACGTTGAGCTAGTCTTTGCCAGGTTGCCCTAGATTTGAAAAACTGACTTTCAGCCTCCTTCCCCCCCCCCCGTTCATCAGATTTTTACTTTTCCAGATCTGATTTTTCTTGCAATTTTCTGACTTGGGTTTGTAGATCGGGCCATCCTGATCTCATTTCCCCTCCAACGCTGAGATGATAGTCTCCTGGTGGTTCTAGATCTGCAGATCTGCCTCTCCAAACCCTAGCGCTAGCCCCGCTAGCCCTCCTTCTGCTGATTTTCCTGTAACCTGAATCTTCCGGGCCAAATCCTTCTCTGGGTCCATAGATCAAGGTATATCCCAAGTGTGTTCACTGAAACGTTGTCTGATACTGACTCCATTGCCCAATGCACGAAAGACACTGATCTCCTATCTCTAGGGCTAGCCCTAAATTGACCTCACTCCCGTTCCCTTTGCCAACATTTCTTGATAACTCAAGTTACCTGATACTTTCATATCTTTCATTGAGTTTGTCTCCTTGGTACTAGACAGTCCCAACCCTATCCTTGCTCACCTTGTCACAGTTACGTTTCCCAACACAGTGGTCATCTCCATCAGTTGCTAGTACCTAAACCCTAGAGCTAGGTTTTCCATTTACCTTACACCTTACGTACCTCAAAGCCACATTTGATCTGTTCTGGTGTCTAGGTCTGATCTCTCCTGTCGGGAGTAGATCTGGGTCTCCCCCATTGTTGTCTTGGACTTAGATAACATAAAGTGAAGGCTGCCTTGATTGGCGTGACAACCATCCATTTGGGAGTCTAGGCAGTCTTGGTTCAAACCCTAGTTGCTTGCCCCTCTACCATCCATCCTGGATTCATCTTGCACAGGCAGCTACAAGGTTGGTGATAACACCCACCTAGTTGGTTAGGTGGTCAACATGGTCGAGCTTGGAAAATTTGCCAATCTGCCTGGGAATTTGTGAAGTAGTTCCTTCCCAAATTGTGTTCAATTTCATGAATTGTGCTACAATTTATGTGTGAGTCTCTCTGAAAATCGTGTCTCCACTAAATGCTTGTAAGGCCTTGGTTCTTGTTATCACACAACTTCTAGTTGCCCCACAAATGATATCCTATACAGGACGCTAGAGGGGATGGGAAACGAAAGAGGTGAATTACGAGTATCCCAACCCCCAGATATGGATTGGTTGTCACGTCGGTTAGGAGAGCTGTCGCTTTATGGCATTGATACGCCAAGTGACAAAGGGGGAGACCCTGATCTAACTTAGAAGGAAAGACCTAAAGCTAACACACCAGATCAAACTGCAACAACAGAGTACGTAAGGGGTGTAGCTAGAGAAACCCTATATCTAAAGAAGATATCCACCGATAAGGATGTTTTGGACTATAAAGATTTAGATAATGGAAATGGGGCCCAAAATGTTTATATCCGGTGACCGTATAATTATTGTGTAGAGCTAGGTAGTAAGTGCTAGTGTAAATGATCAAATTCACTACCCTGTGTTAGATTTTTACAGTTTGTTCAATATGATCTAGGATCTCATCTGAGAGAATAACTTGCACAACAATAATCACAATAGACAAGAGACACAAAGATTTTTCCTCCCGGAAACCATAAAGGAGAAAATCCCGTAACTTCTGTTGATGAAATTGTCATTGATGCCAACATGGACTTGCAGTGGCCCCACGGGTTGTCATTGACGCCATCGAGTCCCACCTGTAGCGCCTTGAAGTGCCTTGACCCCTTACAAAGTGGTTTGCACCTTGCAGTGCCTTGAAGCACCTTGTACCCACAATGGTGGATCTTGAAGCCACCACTTTGCTGAAGATGTTGAAGACCCTGCTAATTATGCTGAAGACCCTGGAGAGGGTCCTGAAGCCTTGATGAACGATGGAGAAGTCCTAGATGGGTTGGAGAAGCATTAATGACCCATTTTGTGGTCATTCATGCTTTGATGATGTTATGGTACCCCAGGAGAAGGCCTACCAACCCCACAGGTGATGTCATGATGGATCTTGACCCTTGGAGGTCTCCTGGTATGGCTGAGGCAGTTGAGGAAGCCTATGAAGCCCCCTGCTTGATAAAGAAACTCCACAAAAGTCCTTTGACCCACACTTGGTGTTTTGATGGTCCTTGCACTCTTGAAGATGATGATGTTGTCATTATTGACATGATGAAGTCTTGGAACCCTTGGAAATGGTCCTAAAGAAGACTTGGCACCCACTTACATATGATGGCACTCGGACACTTGCTTGCATGTTTGGGTTAATGTGGTCATGATATGATGATGCCCTTATCACTTATGGTGAACTTGAATATATGGTGACCTTGAAGACAAACCCTAAAATGATGATACAATGACATCATTGGATGGCTTGATGAGGTGGAGCACACCCTTAAATGTGGTAACTTTAATGACATGAACAAAGGAAAACAAGGAAGACATAGAAACCATGTTGATGACCTTGATACCCTTGATATGGCAAAGAAGATTGAAAAAAACAGTTTTAAATGGTATGGCAAATGTTGGCTTTAAATTGGGCAAATACTTAAAAGAAACACTCATTAAATTCAATGAAATAATCTTGTAAAGTCGGCCAGCATTTATGAATTATAATTATTAGTTTAAAAAAATAAATAAATATACATAACAGGTCGGCTCCAAACTAATGAAAAATCAATATAAATACCCTATCACGTGTTCTATTTTGCAAGTGGATTTTCGGATATGAAAGAAATAGCTCTGAAATTTTTGGTGGCAGCAGCAGATCCGAAATTGCAGAAGAGAGGAGCAGTCAACTGTGCAAGAAAAAAAGGTGTTTATTATTTCTTCTATTTGGTGGCAGCAGCTGTGACTTCACTGAGGATTTTTCGGATGGTGAAAAGGACTGTGGTGGACTGAGGTCTGTGAAATTTCGGTGGGAGCAGCAGAACCATTTTTTTTCTTCCTTTTGTCTCGATCTATGCAAATCTATCCAACGAATGGCAAGGTGAAGGAGCTCGCCAGTGGACTGTGGTGAAAGCAGTAGGGACACAGACCCGAATTTCACAGCAGAGAATTTTTTTTGTTTTTCTTCTTCTAAATTTCGGGTCTGTGCACTGAGGCAGCAACAGAAGTAAAGTGATTTTTTTTGGCGGTCTGAATTTCGGATGTTTGAAGCCTACCTGCAGATCTTTGTACCCTATAACAAAATCTTTTATCCTCGACCTATCTGCTCTGATTTTCAGGCATCACATTGTGGAAAGATTTGCTAAAAAATTGTGTGGAATTTCTGCTAAAAATGTTCTGATCCATCTCTGATATTCGGCTGTCTACTAGGGAAGAAAAGAAGGACAATTATGCTCAGTAGTATTAAAGGCTATGTCTTGCAAATTGTATGACAAAACAGACTTTGAAGAAGTTCAATGTTTATGAGTTCCTTACACTCAAACAGTCTGAATTTGAAGCCTTACCACAGTCACAAATTGATGGAGTAAAACAGTCCTGAATTTGTCTTGAACAGTCCGAATTTTTGTTGCCTAAACAGTCCAAGTTTTGATGGTTACTGCTGCTAACACCAAGCCATTTACATTGATTTCGTTGGAGAGTAAAACAGTCACAAATTTTGTGATGCATAAACAGTCCGAGCTAGGCAGAGTTTGAAGTTCCTGCACAGCCTGAACTCAGCCAAGCTTTGACCACAGTCACCAAAGTTCAGCATACACAGTCCTAGTTTGTCTTCCTAAGTCTGAACTTGTTTGACAGTTTGAACGTATGTATGGTATATACTACACACTATAATGATATGTTAATATATATGATGAGGGCAGTGATGCATACAATGCACATATACAGTGATTGACACTTCATCATGATGTGATAATAATACATTCCACCACTTTGAAGATGCCTTATGAAAGATGTTGATGAATGCATGATGATGACAGCCTAAATGTTGAAGTTTTAAACAACCCTAGCTCTAATCTTAATAAAGGTAAAGATGACTGCCCTAATCCTAGGATGAGGATGACAGGCCTTGTTTTAGGGACTTGTTCATAGTTCAAGTTTTATGCTCAGCACTAATGCACAGACATTGTCTAAATCTATGAAAGTATAGTGGAGTATATACAGTAACATACAATCAAATGTGTGAACAGTCAATGCATATGATGTATACAGTACACTTCGATGATGTATTCTGGATGTTGATAATGATGTATCCTATGATGCTGCTCTCCTATGATCCATGATGGACACTATGATGAGATACTATATGATGATGGTGCATACATGATATTACTGATGCCTTTCTCTATGATGATGCATGCTTGATTCTTACCACAAGATGGTGACGAGACATTATTGATAATATCTTATGCACCTTCATGATGTTTTGACAATGCATACATGATGCAAACTACATGATGATGTGAATGCATGATTTTCTTAGAGGATTACTGTATCTGACCAACAATGATGAACAGTATTGATGACAAAGTGGTTGAGCAGTGGTTGATAAACAGTATTGGACCAGTAGTGTGATGACATTGTTGATGAGCAGATGACCAGCAGTAGTGATGAGCAGATGATCAGCAGACATGATGACTAGCGTTGATGAACAAATTGACCAGTAGATTGATGAGATCGACCAACAGTGTTGAGCAAAGAATGACCAGCAGCAGAAGAGATTGATGAAGTGCTAGAGATAAGTGCTGGTGTGATGTGACAGTGATGAAAATGTGTTGAGATAGTGAACTTAAATTGTAAATGCAAGCTTGACTTGTTTTTGAGGTTAGGATACCTCAAACCCTTCTTAGCAGGGTCTAAGAAAACCAGGCAGGGTCTTGGATGCAGAGTAGGTGCTGATTTTACCTAACGGTTGTAGCCGGACCAAAACTAATACAAAAAAATTACAAAATTATATGGTGTTGTGTTCATTTGTATTATGGTTCTTAATGATTCAGTTGCTTATGATATGTGAATGATGAAGTGAAAGATGTTTATGAAATGATAGTGGAATGATGAATTGGTAGTTAATTGTGACAAGCTAAGAAAAGTTTTAAAATTGGCTTTACACTGATTCACCCCCCCAGTGTCTAACAACTTCCTCAGGGATAGAATGAGCATCTGTAGCAAAAGTAAAACACAAAAGTATAAAGATGATCTTCGACAACTTCTCTCTCTCCCTTGTGCGAGCTTGTCCTCTCTCTCTCATGCACACTTGATGAGTGAGTGTGTGTTAAAATAGAGTCACTATGTATATTTTTACCTATTTTCCACTTGACTTTTTCTCCTACTGGGCCGACTTCTCTAGGAGAGTCTAATAACCCAATTACCACTTATTTCTGGGGACTAGTGCCTCGACCTACAAAGGAGGGTTAACCTCAATGACTTTACATGACTCAAGTATATCTTGATTGGAGGAACGAAAATCTCCTTCAGAGGCACAATAATAAAATACAAATACAATATAACATATACAAGTGAATATCTTCCAAAGTTATTACATTAACACTCCCTCTTAACTAGGAAGGTATTCTCTTGACATAGACATCAATACATATAGGAACAAGTCTTCAACGCTGGATCATCATCATCACTGCTGCTGTTGTTCTCATCATCTCGATCAAATGGTGTTATCTCTCGAATCTACTCGTCATAGGAAGTTCTAGAGAGCCAGCCCTTTTTCATGCTGGATGTAGGCCTAGCCTCCATGTAGGTCTTCAAATCATCAAGTAGGTATAGCTCATGACTTATTGCCTTGTAAAACCTGAAGGATCTCCTAGGACTGATTATATGCCTTTGCAAAATGTAAAGGAGCATCCCAAGACTGATTATATGTCTTTGGAAAACCTGAAGGATCTCCTAGGACTAATTATATGCCTCTGCAAAATCTAAAGGAGCATCCCAAGACTGATTATATGCCTTTGCAAAACCTGAAGGGTCTCCCAGGACTGATTATATGCCTCTGCAAAACCTGAAGGAGCATCCTTGGACTGATTATATGTCTCTGCAAAGCGTGAAGGATCTCCGAGGACTGATTATATGCCTCGGCAAAACCTGAAGGAGCAACCAAGGACTGATTATATGCCTCTGCGAAACCTGAAGGAGCATCGAAGGAATGATTATATGCCTTTGCAAAACTTGAATCCCCGACTGTCGTCTTGTCTTCTTCAGATCATCTCATAGTCACTCAGAGCAGAACCTAGATGCACGCATCTGTACCACACCCTTACATCTGCACCATGGGAGGACACACCTACCACCATGTGAGAATGGCTCTCGTGCATCTGCGTTTTCCAGACCCTTCATCTCCCCTTGGGAGGAACCTCGATCTGAAGTACACCAAGCTTCTCTCTGAAGTATTCAAACTTCACTCTGGCTAATGGCTTGGTCAACACATCGGCTATCTGCTCGTGCATCGCAACATACTGGAGCTTCACTGCTCCTCTTTGCACCATATCCTTGATATAATGATACTTGATCTCAATGTGCTTCGACTTGTCATGGAACACTGGGTTCTCGGACAACATCACACAACTCTGGTTGTAACAGAAGATACAAGTCACCTCTAACTGAAGATCAAACAAATCAGACAGTAGCTTCCTAAAGCTATACTGCTTCACAACTAACTGAACAAGCTGCGACATATTCTACTTCAGATGTACTCAGTGCTACGCAGGACTGCTTCCCGCTAAACCAACAGATCACACTTGATCCCATACTGAAGCAACACCCCGAAGTGCTCTTCCTATCTATGACAGTGCCAACCCAGTCCGAATCAACATAACCCTACAGGTTAACCTTTTGATTCACGTCATATCTGAGCCCGTAATCAATTATACCCTTTAGGTACGTCAATATATGATTTGCAGCAACCAGGTGAACTTATCTGGGATCCATCAGGAACTGGCACAAGGTGTTCACAGCAAAGCATATGTCTGGTTTTGTGTTCGTCAGGTACATCAATGATCGAATCATTTGACGATATATCGTGGCATCAACTGACTCTGATGAAGCATCGCAAAGTAGCGTTAAGTTTGATGCCATGGGTGTGGCTATTGCCTTGTAGTCCATCATCCCAAATCTCTCTAAAATCTCTACTGTATACTTCCCTTGACCAAGGAATACTCCATTTGCACTTTGCCACACCTCCATACCTAGAAAATAATGGATCATGTCCAAGTCCTTCATCTCGAACTTGACAACAAGCTTCCTCTTTGTATCTGTAATCAATCCATCCTCACCTTTCACAAATAGGTCATCGACATACAGTAGGAGTATTACTGGGTTCCCTTCGTCAACCTTGTAGTAAAGGTTGGAGTCCGGTTTACTCTTGGTAAAGCCCAAACTAGTTAGGTAGTTGTCCATCTTGTCGTATCATGTCCTGGGCTCCTGCTTCAATCCGTACAAATCTTTCTTTAATTTGCACACATCAGTCTCCCTGTCATGTGTCTCAAATCCGAGTGGCTGCTCCATTTACACTTCCTCTTCCACTACATCATTCAAAAATGTTGTCTTGACATCCATCTGGTGTATCTTGCATTTCATCATTGCAGCCAGAGCAAGTATTGTTTTGATGGAAGTGTATTTGGCTACAGGTGCAAACCTCTCCTCATAATCTATCTCTTCTTTCTAGGAGAAGCCACGTGCCACAAATCTTGCTTTATATTTCTCTATGTTGCCATCTGCAGCATGCTTGCTGTTATCACATATATAGTAGTCGGGCTACCATATTCTATTTTTCAGATTTTAGTATACTTTTAAGCCAGTTCCCTTACATATGAGATGTTGAGATGAGAATCTATGATGGATCATTATTTGATGGAGTATAGTACTTTCCCATGCCATGACTGAGTCTAAGGACACTCAGATTTGAGGGCTGATGTAGTCATTTAGCCATTTGCAGAGCAGTCAGTAGTGCCCAGAGTTGCATCAGTAGTTTTTCATTGGACAGATGTTGGTTTAGATTGATAGTTTACATGTACTTGACTCAACAGATATTATATTGTGTTATGGTTATCATTGCTTTTATATTCTTTCTTGTGACATGTCTTAGCATCTAGTGTCATGATCTGGCGGTCATATAAATATGTGGACTTAGATGTATTGATATTATGTATGTATGTCCCTACTTAGACCTGGAAGTTCTTAACCCATACTCATTGGTTTTACCCTCCTTAGGGAGAATAGAGGTGATCATTCCTACCATACTTTGGCTTGCTAGTGTTGGTTTCATTGTTCACTATCTCGACCCATCCATTGCCTTCCAGTTATGTTTTCTGCCCAACCTACTACTTGACTTGTGGCATAGAGGACCTTTCACCACTAGAGCCTCTGTGTTGGACAAGCTTCCCTGTTTATTTGTGTCTCGGCTCTGAGTTGCCTAGGTTGTGTTGGCTAAACCTGAAACAAATAGCGTTGCCATCAATACAATGTATTTGAAAATGAAATGAATATCTTATGAAAAATCCCATTCATGAAAAGTAGTGTTCTTGAACATACATGAATGCAAGGAAAGCCTAATGAAATTGGCTTTGAAGTATATTGAAATGAATATCTTAAAATATTCATGAAATGTAGTGTTTTTAGACATACATGAATGCATGAAGCCTTAATAAATAAAAATCCGTGTAACAAATGGATCAAGGCTATTGAAAATTGAAGGCCCAAAAAGTAATGGTTCTTAAAAGTTCTATCTAAAGATTGCATGCCTCACCTTGTATTTGATTTGGATTGTGAGCATTTGCCAAGGTGAATAAGCACCCTTGAACGTAACTTATTCATTTGTGAGACACTGCCACCCCCTGTGTTATTATTTGTCCAGCATATGCTAGAGTGAGTATCCCCTTTCCATTTCCAAAGTGTCACAGTGTCATGTGGGTAGTCACCCTTTTAGCCTAACCATTTGACTTCTAGCCCTCACCCTTCACTATTAAATTGATTACAACTATGAAGTGAGTATGGTCTTGAAAGTCTGGTCTGAGTTATAGTTAATTAATGAAACTCTATATTTGGTTGATAGATCGCAACTGAAATGATTGCTACTTGTTATAATTGTTATTTGAATGACTTGTAGAGCATGTACTAACTTTTAAACACTTGCAGCATATGGATGTTAGCCTAGGTTATATTATTGATCATTTATAGATTATTATTTTATCTGTTTGGGCATATTGGATATTATTCTTGATCATGCAGAGATTTGTAGGGTCTATGAGTATGCACCTTAGATAGATTTGTACTCCTTGAGTCCAATGAGACAACTTGTTTTCAGTTTCGGGCAGTTACAGTGATGATTTGTCTCAGTGTACCAGTTTGGTGTAGCTTTGTGATCCGAAAACAAGATCTTTGCTACTCTATGACGTTAACATGAATTGCATAAAGAGCATGAATGGAGCTCACAAATCCATAAGAAGAGAACCAAACAGCATAGATAATACGCACATAAAGACAACAAGTTGATAACGGAGTTCGTCCAGGATGGACTACGTCTCCGGGCCTGCTTCTCAATAGGAGGGCCGATCTATAATCTCAGCATGAAGGAAAAATACATGACAATGATACAATGATACCTTGGCGACAATGGTCAGGAAGAGAACCGCTGCCCAAAACACAACAAGACTGCTTCCAGCAACTCCGCAGCCTGAAGACGGTGTAAAAGGAGTAAAAACACTCGTACCTTCCTCCTGCAGAGCTACACAATCTCCCTTCTCTCCTTTAGTGTAATATCCCAAATCTCGATATTTTCTATTTCTATACGAATATGCTGATACAACGGGGCATGCAAACTACCAAGCAAAAATCCCTATTTTATAGGAAAAATTAGGGTTAGGGTTTGCGAGATAGAATGAACACTTACCACTGCTAAGCTGGCTGAACTGCTCCGGAGAAAGTATGCAAGCACCAGATACTGGATCGGAAATAGGTGGATCTCCTCTGCTCCAGATGAACCCCAGCAACAAGACGCCCTAGTCAGAAAAGGGTGACGCCCTCAAGGAAGGAGGTGTCCGATGGAATTGCGAATTTTCCGGGTCGATAGGTTTTCAGTGCTGGAGAGAATGCCTGATGCATGCAGAGGTTCTGAGACCTCTAGGCAGGGTAGCGAATTGCTTCAGAGAGGCAGCTACTCATGCCTTGGAACCCCGAAACTGCTAATAACTGCTTCGGATGAGCACTGATGGATCTGATGATCGCCAGGTACCAGAGTATGAAGCTGATGATGAGAATGATGCTTGAGTTTCGGAAGGAAACTGAGATTTGAAGGCCCAACAGCTGATTAGGGCTTTCTGGCTGAAAACCCCCTCTTACGGCTGCACACGTGTCCCTGCAACGATCTATACCATGTACTAGATAACTGATGAATGAATGAAGAACAAGTGGTGAACCTGTATGGCTTACCCGGAATAAGACTAGGACAAATGTTTCACTGCCGAAATCCTGTTAGTTGAAAACTCTGTCTCCAACCCCAACTGCTGTGCTGCACACTCTGCTGCTATCCAAGAGCTCCCAAAATAATAATAATCCAAAGTGAAGTCTCCTTTCGCTTTATCCTCTATTTATAAAGTTCAAATGCGCAAAACCTAATCTTTGACCTAATTAGGTCACTTTATCTTCTAATTTGCCGTTGACTTGCATGCATGCGGATGGAGACTTAAAGAGTGCATGCATTATTAAATAATGCTAGGATGGCATGCACGAAGGTGGCCTTTGGCCCCGGTGGCCCTTCTCGACCAATTGATGATGCCCTAGATCTTCTATGGATGGCATCAGTTCTTAGCTGATTCCCTAGCTGTTAGTAATCGCTCGAACCCACAGGAATCACATAGGTTAGCGGTTTTGGGGCCTTAAGGCCTAATTGGAAGAGGACATTACAGTCCTCCTTGCTCGAGATTGCTTGTCCTCAAGCAACTTCAAATTGGGATGCTGCAATACCTATTCACCTTCCCAGGTGGCATCTTCTGCTGGTAGTTCCTTCCATTGAACTAAGTATTCCCTGATTACCCTGTTCCTGAGCTTCCTCTCTCTAGTCTGAATGATCCGTTCGGGAATTAGTATTAGAAGTCCTTCATCATCTAAAAGAGGCAATTCGGTGGATGGAGCAATGTGTTGCCCAAGGGTCTTCTTCAGGCTAGATACATGGAACACGTTGTGAATTTTGCTTTCCTTAGGAAGTTCTAGTTCATATGCCACCTCTCCCACTTTCCGGATTATTTTGTAGGGTCCATAGAAGCGGGGTTTCAACTTCTCTGCTCCTTTCTTCTTAAGCGAGGACTGTCTGTAGGGCTGGAGCCTTAAGTATACTAAATCCCCTACCTCGAAGCTCCGTTCAATCCTGTGTTTGTCGGCATACATCTTCTGTTGATTCTGGGCTGTTTGTAAATTCTCCTTCAGTATTTTCAGGATGTCCTAACTGTCCTGTATCCAATCCTTAGCCTTAGGAGCCCTACTGTCTTCGAATGCCAAATCTGCATAGTCCAAGGCCTCGTATCCATATAATGCCTTAAAAGGAGTCATCCTAATAGACATGTGATAAGTAGTGTTGTAGCAATACTCCCCTAGGTGTAGCCATTTGATCCAGGTCCGCTGCTGCCCTGCTACATAATTCCTTAGATACCCTTCGATCCATTTGTTGACTATTTCTGTTTGCCCGTCACTCTGGGGGTGATAACTCGTACTAGTAGCGAGTTCGGTCCCCACCAACCTAAACAGTTCGTGCCAGAAGGCACCCGTGAACCTACTATCCCGATCACTGATAATGGTCTTAGGAAACCCGTGTAACCTGAAAACCTCCCTGAAAAATAACTCTGCTACTTGAGCTGCCGAGTAGTCTGATGGTATCGAGAAGAAATGTGCAAACTTGGTCAGTCTGTCAACTACTACATATAAACAATCCCGCCCTTGGACCTTGGGCAAGCCTGTAATGAAGTCCATGGAGATGCTCTTCCACTTCTGTTCTGGAATCGGTAGTGGCTGGAGTAACCCTGCGGGGTGGGTGTTCTCAATCTTGTTCTGTGGACAGATGCTACATTCTCGGACATGCTGCATAATCTCCCCCTTGAGGCCCTTCCAAGAGAATCTCTCTCTGATTTGCCTGTAGGTCTTTAAGAAACCTTGATGCCCTGATAAAGGAGAATCGTGGGCTGCTTGAATGATCTTCTTCCTCAATGTGGATTTTGGAACGAGGTATATTCTGTCCTTGTCATAGATGATGTCATCCATAATCCTGTACCTGTCATCCTGAATTTGCTTGTCCAATAATTCGCAAGCGAATTTATTTTTGGAGTATTCCACTAAGAGAAGTGCCCTCCAATCCGTGGATATACTACTGAGAGATAATGGGGCTGGACGCCTAGATAATGCGTCAGCTACTACATTATTCTTACCTTTCACATGCTCGATCTCGAAATCATAGGCTTGTACCTTGCTGACCCATTTCTGCTGTCGCTCATTCAGTTCCTTCTGTTCCAAGAAATACTTGAGGCTGTTATGATCGGTTTTGATTTTGAACTTACTGCCCACCAGGTACTGTCTGAATTTTTTGAGAGCATGCAAGATGGCCAGCATCTCCTTGTCATATATGGAGTAATGGCGCTCATAGTTCTTCAGTTTACGGCTCTAAAATGCAATAGGGTGATGATTCTGCATCAACACTGCTCCTAACCCTTCCCCTGAGGCATCACATTCTACCACAAAAGGTTGTGAGAAATCTGGTAATGCTAGAACTGGACAAGAACTCATAATAACCTTCATCTCCTCAAAAGATTTCTGTGCTAATTCTGTCCAAGTGAACGCTCCTTTCTTGGTGAGATCTGTGAGGGGTGCTGCAAATTGGGAGAATCCCTTAACGTACCGCCGGTAATAAGTACACAGACCTAGGAACCCTCTCAACTCTGTTACTGTTTTTGGCGCAGGCCAATCTCTGATAGCCCTGATTTTCTCCATGTCAACCTGTACTCCTTCTACATTGATTACGTGTCCTAAGTACAACATTTCTTTCATGCCAAACTCACACTTGGCCATTTTTGCATATAGTGAATGCTCTTCTAAAATACTCAATGTTTCGTCCAGGTGTTTCAGATGTCCTTCCCAGGTTTTGCTGTAAATCAGGATGTCATCAAAGAATACCAGCAAAATTTTACGTAGCTGTGCTTGGAAGGTATGGTTCATGCTTGACTGAAAAGTGGCCGGAGCATTGGTCAGTCCGAAGGGCATGACCAGAAACTCATAGTGACCATAGTGACAGCGGAAAGCTGTTTTGGAGATGTCCTGGTCCCTTACCCTGATCTGATGGTACCCCAAGAGAAGATTGATCTTGGAGAAGTATTGAGCTCCCCGAAGTTCATCCATGAGTTCGTCAATTCTGGGACTTGATGGTCTTTTTGTTAAGTGCTCAATAATCGATGCACATACGCAGAGTACCATCCTTCTTCTTAACTAGAACTACTGAAGATGCAAAGGGGCTAGAACTGGGTCGTATATAACGAAGCTCCAGTAATTCTTTGATGGTTTTTTCAATCTCGTCCTTGTACCTCTTGGGATGCCTGTAAGGAGTGGTGATGACTGCTTGTGTTCCCTCCTCTAGCTCGATGATGTGTTCAAAACCCCGGTCTGGTGGTCTGCCTGATGGAAGGTCCCGAAAAACCTTTTCGTGTTTCTGTAGCAAGGCTTGAATGTCACTGGGGTGTTGGGAGCTGGTCTCTGGGGGTTTTCTGAAGGTGACAAAACATTCTGCAGCCCATTCTATATCATCCTGTCGGAGCACTGCCTCCATTCTCTGTGACGAGACCGGTTTTGGGGGATAAGTGTTCATGCCCCTTAAAACTACCCGTTTGCCGTCTGGCCCCTGGAACTCCGTTTCCATTGCCCTATAGTCTGTAGTGTATTTCCCTATAGAGTAAAGCCACTGAACACCCAATACCACATGAGTATCCGCTACATCCACTACATAGAAAGAGTTTGTCATCTGATAGTTACCTAAGGCAACATTCAGTTTTGGGATCCAGTAGTTGCACTCCATGCTGGAGTTCCCGGCTACTGCTACAGTGAATCTCTTGAACTTCTCGGTCTGAATACCTCTCTTGGCTACCCAAGCGGAGTCAATGAAATTGTGGGTGGCTCTCCCATCAATCAGTACTCCTACTCTGTGACCCTGCACTACTCCCCTGACCCTGAGAGTATGGAATCTCGGTACTCCAGACAATGTAGGAATGACTCCCTCTGGTGTATCACCCTGGTGTGATTCCTCTTCTGTGGCCTCCTGCTCATCATCGTCCTCATCACTGTCTGAATACACCTCAATGTAGTGTGCCTTCGCCTTCCCTGCGCACCTGTGTCCTGGTACCCATGGTTCCTGGCAGGTGAAGCACAGCTTCTTCCTTCTCAAATCTTTCCTTGTGTCCTCATCTAACCAGGTTTTCTTGGGCACATCCTGCTGGAAAGGTTTCCTGTCCTTGTCCCTAACAGGAAAATTGGTTTTCAGAGGGAATTTGTTTTTAGGGACTGAATCCTGAAGATCCCTTCCCGGCTAATAACATCCTGCAGAGTGAGGGGTTTGTAGGCTTTCACCCATCCCCGAAGTGGCTCTATGAGGGCCTCAGGGAATAACATAGTCAATCTGCTCTCTGACACATTTGTGACCATAACATCTAGCCTCTGAAATTTTGAAATGAAAGATTCTGCGCTACCAGTCTGCTTGAGTTGAGCCAACTCCCTGAAATGGATCTCTGGATCTTTCCTGTCAAACCTCTCGATGAGTTTCTGAGTGAACTCACCGTAAGAATGTATGGTGTTGTGACCCAATGTCACCAATCCGTGGTACCACCATTCGTGAGCTTCTCCGTCCGGGTGAAGTGTAGCCAACTTAATGGCGTCTGTCTCTGTCATGGGGTTGAGTTGGAAATAGGTATCCAACTTTTGGACCCATGTTCTCGCTGATCCTCCGCGAGTCCCATCAAAGTTTGGGATCGTTAACCTGCCCAAGGTCTTCTGCAGCTCATAGTTGTGATTGAAACCCTTGTTGAAATTCCTAGGCCTGTTCCTACTCTTCATGTTGCAGAAGTCTGAGAAAGACATGGCAGCATGAAACTCATCCCCTAAGTCTCTGTACTGTTGCAAATAAGCCCCAAAAGGCTCGCTGGGTTCTACCTACATGACCGGGCCCCCTACTGTATCTGCCAAGAAGTGAGGCATGGTATGTATCTGCCAAGAAGTGAGGCATGGTAGGCCTGATAGTAGGTCTGCTGTATATGTGCGGAGTGTTCTAGATGTTGGTGTACACCATCTTTCCACTGCTGCTTGAAGATCCTCGCTCTACTTGTGAGGGGGGTGTACTGTTGATACCTGGTTCCGGTTTCGCTGACAGTCTGTTGATTGCATTGAGGACTTCTTTTTGTCCTTTGGCTAAGTCTTGCAATGCAGAGACCAAGCTGCGAAACTCCATTCGATCCTCCTCTTCTCCCGTTCCTTTTCCCCTATCCGAATGTATACCTGTCTGTTCCATGTCTGAATTGGTATCTTCTAGTTGGATATCTTCAAATTCTTCTGTGTATCTACTCTTCCTCCTCCTATAGGTTACAAAAGGATCTCCTTCTGTATTCATCTATTTTTCATCTCTTAAGCCCACAGCTGGCCAAGAAAATAGCTCTGATACCACTGTAATATCCCAAATCCCGATATTTTCTATTTCTATACTAATATGTTGATACAACGGGGCATGCAAACTGCCAAGCAAAAATCCCTATTTTATAGGAAAAATTAGGGTTAGGGTTTGCGAGATAGAATGAACACTTACCACTGATAAGCTGGCTGAAATGCTCTGGAGAAAGTATGCAAGCACCGGATACTGGATAAGATGGCTGAAATGCTCTGGAGAAAATTAGGATCTTTGACCTAATTAGGTCACTTTATCTTCTAATTTGCCGTTGACTTGCATGCATGCAGATGGAGACTTAAAGAGTGCATGCATTATTAAATAATGCTAGGATGGCATGCACGAAGGTGGCCTTTGGCCCCGGTGGCTCTTCTCGACCAATTGATGATGCCCTAGATCTTCTATGGATGGCATCAGTTCTTAGCTGATTCCCTAGCTGTCAGTAATCGCTCGAACCCACAGGAATCACATAGGTTAGCGGTTTTGGGGCCTTAAGGCCTAATAGGAAGAGGACATTACATTTAGCTACAAAGTCTCCACTCCAAAGCATGGATGGCAAATGGAGAATAAGAGGGTTTATATAGCTTGAGAAGACCCCCTTCACATGTTTCTCATCAATTCTTAGTTACAACAAATTTGCCTAATTGGGCATATGGTTGAAAACCTCCAAGTTGGTTAGGCTCTTAAATTATGTAGTTGTTCCCCTTTTAATATTCCAACCATATAGTTGGTTATAGTTTAAAACTATACCAAGTATAGGTTAAACTCATTACATATGTTATAATGTTTTAAAAACCCACTTTTAAAAGCGATAACCAACGTTTTAAATAGCACATGTGGTAAAAACCATAACCAAAGTTTTCGAACCCACCTTAAAAGCCATAACCAAAGTTTTTAAAAGCACATGTGGTAAAGGGCGCGTCCAACGTGGTGGCGGTGGTAATGGATATAACTAACCCACTTTAAAAGCCATTCCCAAAGCACGTGCTCCATGTGACCCCCGCGTTGGCACCTCCCCTTCAAGCTCCCGGTTATGTGGCTTTGGCAACATAAGCCCCGACCCTTTTTTTGCTCGTTCACACGTAGGTTCACATTTAAAAGGATTGTTTCCCATTCCGAGAATAAACAACACGCGGTGGCTTGTTGGCTAAGACGTTGTGCAACCAAACCGGAGGTCACGGGGTCGAACCCCGCGGAGGCACATTATTTTGCATCTGACCTTTTTGGCCAATTTGGGCGTGCCACGTGGCAGGCACCGATTGGTCCAACTCATCGGGTAATTGTTGGTCAGCTCAGTTGAGTCATCTTCCACGTCGTCGAGCCGTACTGCCACGTCACCATCCGTATGCCCAATCAGCAGTATGCCAGCTCGGATCCGTACTGCCATGTGTCACCTTGTGATTGGTTCGTACACCTGCCATGTCATCTTGTCCGTACCGTACGAATGTTACGAGTCACCCTATCAGTGGTGCCACGTCATCATGTTTGTACAGTACGGATGCCACGTGTCACCCTGTCAGTGGTGCCACGTGGCACCTCTTTTTGCCAATTTTGCATGTTGACCTTATAGAACAAAACGCGATGACTTTCTCATACGGAGTCCGTTTGAGGTGAAACGAACGTTGTTGGAATCGTCTCAACGGGCCCTTCGATCTGGTGCTGGTTTTGCTGAGATTGGAGGACTTCAAAAATTTTTCCTTCTTGGATCCTCCTGGATCACTTTGCCATGCTGAATGGCCTGTCAGAGCAGAGAGATGATTTGTTTGGTTCACCTAGGGCGCTGTATGAGGAGGGGGTGGTCCAGCCACTTGTTTTTACTATATTCCCCCCCTTCCAGAGGGCTTGGTGAGCTCAGTTTGACAACGTTGGCACTCTAGGAGGCAGTTTTGGCCATATCATGTTTCCCGAGGCAGATTTAAAATAATAAAAATGGCTACTGAAGAATTCGATTTGGGCTACTTTTCCAAGGAAATGGCATGGGATGAGTTTTGATGATGAGTGTGATATCTTCCACTCCTCGAGCAGTTTCAGCACTTGGATGGACCCACATCCACTTCTACAACATATTTTATTATTTTTTGGAGCTTTTGGAGGCTCACGATTTCCTCAGAGGCACTATTTTGGATCTAAAAATTATATTAATATTTATTGTGCCATGGGGACACACTAGGGGAGTTAGTTAATACTGCCTGGACCCACCATGAGCTTTATTTATTTTTTATTGAGTGGGATCCCCTCTCCTAGGGTGATTTGGTCCATTGATATATTATATTATTGTATTGATCCATGTACTTTATGTTGAGCTTACCTCAACCGTTGATTAGAACATTTTGATATTTTAATCTTAGGCACCCATTTGAAAAGTGGTTATGATTTTGGTTCTCTCAGTCCTATTTAAAGGAGGGATCTTCTCATTGTAAAGGGTTTTTTGCCTCTTGGATCTGGAGAATAGAAAACTATTTTTGTGGAAATTCTTGGATCTCCTTTGCATCTGGTGTTCTTAAATGGTGATTGGAAAATCTAATCCTTTCTAGCATTTGGGTATTTGTTGTGAGATCTATATTTTTTGGAAACATTGTCTTGTCTAGAGGAGGGTGACTTCGAATTGGGTGTTTTTGCAGGGGTTCCTCAACTTGCTTGGCTTGGCTTCACTTGTATCAGGGGGTTTTCATTAGTATCATTGCGATCTATGATTTCATCTTGCTATTTTTTTGTAGCATTTCTTTTTTTCTTGTGATGCATCAAATTTGATATGGTTGACGTTTGTTGTGCAGGAGAGAGGGCACATTGGCTTCCTTGGGAAAATCGTTTCACATAGAGGTTTCCTTCAAATCTTCTCAAATTGATAGGGACGACTTAGATCATCATCATCAAGGCATCTACAAGGTTTTCTAGGTAAGATCTACAGGTTAGTTCTTCTTTTCTAGATCTCAATCTATTGGCATCTTCATTTTCATGTTAAAACCCTAAATATAAAAAAAATAAAAAAATATTATGGATCAAACCGCTTGATCTCTCGGCAAACCATTTCTGGGTTTTGTAGATCGGGTCAAACCCTAAGTGGGTCTTCAAAAACATTCAGGACACTCTCAAGTTTCGAGCACATGTTCTTCAGCACCCCACCAGACCCGATACCACATAGAGGATTACGACATTCTTCAAAGTGCTACCACCAGCCAGAGGCATCAAGAGATCAACCGAGTTAGATACCGATCCAGTTTTCAGAGAGATGCACAAGGTCCTCCAGACCTCGGTGGCAGTACCTCAGAGGGCGCCCCGCATTACGCCACCATACGCTACTGCATTGCCCTCAGTTTTCCTCGTTCAACCTCAGATGTTAGGAGCACTAGACCTTCCTCAGTCAACTTGGCTCCAAGATCTTCTCTATCGGAGCTTCTTCGTCTTAGGGCAGGGTTATGGTGTCGAGGCTGGGGCGGGAGCTTCATGCTTCAGCCCAGCTCGCACTATACAGTTTTGATTTTCTTTTGTCTTTCCGCATTGTATTTCTTTTAAAGGGGGTCGTTTGGTCCTCCCGCATTGTATGAACATCATTGTAAACCGACAGTCCCATTGACCTACTTTTTGGTCATTACTTGGACATAAATAAAATTATCTTATCTTTCATTTTTATTATAATTTATCATAGTATGAGAGTAATTCTGAGATGTTGGAGATCATGGGCATGGAGACTGAAGAGAGGAGACCAAAGCTTGTTGGAGAGTGAAAGGGGCAAAATATATGTTGATTTTGAGGGAAGAGAGAAGTTGATATCAAAGAAACGTGTATGAAAACAAAATTCTATTGTCAAGTAAAAACCGTTGAAAAATTAATGTCCACAAATGACCAAAGAGTAGATCAGTTGGACTAGAATATATGGAAAATTAACATCGGATTATGAGAGTGCCAAGATGAAATGATACATACGAAAGTACAAGAACATAAATGAAATACATGAGAAAGCGTCAATAGAAAAGGTAAACCCTAGAAAGAGAGGAAACACTACTCCATACCAGAGACAATGCTGCAAACATTGTCAAGGCGAAAAATTATTGGGGTAGAAAAAACATCGCTTCAAAATATTCGGGAACACTTGAGCAAACATCGACAAACTTAAAAGAATACAAAAATATTCATTTTTTAAAAATTTTCTATACATCTAAAGCAACAAGAACAACAACTAAACATATTGGCACATGAATATGGAAAGAAAACTGATATAAGATATATAGGATGTCTAGTGATACATCGTACATAAAAATGTATCGTTTCCTGAATTTTGAGTCATAAAAAGTAATAAATGTATGTCATGACTCATGAGTCTGTTAAATGAAATCAAATAAATAAATAAACTATCAATTCTAATGTGTGATGATGCTCTCCTCCAATTTGTAATTTGCAAATGATAAAAAAAGTGAAAGCTGGCTTTAAAACCCTTGTTTTGACCCAGCTAATTTTTGTCGTATTTTGTTGATTTTTTCCTCCGACTTTTTACCAAAAACTCGGCTTGCAGTTCATCTTGTGATTTTTCGCTATGTGGCCAATTTTTGGGCAATGTTTACAACACTGCCAAAAATAGAGGGAGTACAAACATCATGTCATCTTCTGTCATTGTGAAGGATTCGATGAAGAGCTTGATAATGTGCTTTAGGGAGTGTGGTGTGTCGAGTGCAACGTGCCTGATCCTTAAAGGGCTTGATTGGGTGAACATGGGAGGAATTGATGAATAGTCCATTAAAACTCTCCTAACCAAAGTCTCTGGACGTAGAATTGGCAAAACTTGGTGAGGTAGAAGATCAAAGAGTAGATTAGGAATAAATAAGGAAAAGCTTGGGAAAAATTAGGTCGAGAGAAAAATGTACTGATATACTTAATATTGACGTAAAAAAGCATTTTCATTGATATTAAAAAAATCCACGTCCTTGCAATGCACAATATCAAAAGATGTCTAAACTTATCAGCCCAAAAATGATAAAAACTGGAAATTGGAAGCATCCGTTCTCAAAGTTAACTCGATACTAAATACTAAATATTAAAAGAAACAAAAAGTAACCTATCCTATGTCTTGGGATGCTTGATCCTAAATGTTCCGGTTGTGCCACACTTTTTGGGGAACCCCTACAAACTTATCTTTGCAAAATTCCCAGGATATGGGAGTCCATCCATGTTGCTCTTGGTCTCTCTTATGAGGTGAATGTGGTTATATTTTATGGATGATCAGAGGAAGATATATCATATGCCATGTTTTGATGATGATGATGTGTACTTTATAAAACTTTGGACAAGAATGCTTTGCCAGATTGTTTAATGAGAATAGCTAGCTGTATTGACCCTTAGGTTTACGAGGGTGAAAGATGTGTGGTTTATGTATTATCCCAGTCACCAAGATTACACTTGGTATCATTAAGATCTCTTTACCCCTCTCTTGGGTCCACCTCTGGTCTATCATCTAGCCTCCATGGCTTACTTCATCTTAAGATAGTTTGCAGCTATGGTAAAAACTTGATAGATGGATTCTTGACCTCCCCCCTTTCTATTTCTTTCATAAGGAGGACTTCCTAGGTTTTCTATGGTGTCTCGAGATTGATCATTTGTAACAATGAATGATGGGTGATTTGGGTCATCTTTATTTTAACTGTACAAGGCCTTTTGATACAGTAGGATTTGCCAAGTGAGCAATTCTCTTCCTAAGGTCTTATCTAAGTTATCCTATGTCAAAGTTAAGTAAGGTGGTAGTTGGAAGGGTAGGTAATCCTTGAATTAATAGGTTAAGGATACTTGCTGTAAAAATGCATTATCGTGTCAATTGCATCGAGGCTATGGACGTTCGCTAGCAGTGGAGCTAAGGCTGTGTCATTGTTTGGGGTCCACAAGGCTATCCAGGGTAGATACCTTTCAATTGTCATCCTAAGCAAATGAAATGTGATAACAAATAAATAAATCCAATGTGCCATTAATGCAGAATGTAAAGGAAATGACAAAGTTAAATGCAAATAAATGTAAAAGTGGCTTGATAATTTCCGACCGGGTGAGTAACACACTAGTTCTGACTCCCTTTGTGAGACGCATCCCTAGTGTTTTTCTGAATGGTGAAGGACACAGAGTTTTCCCTTGTTCTCCCTTGTCTGGAATCCCTTGTTCAAGCTATATCAAAATCACTTGAGTAACCATAGTTGACCATCTAAATTCCACCCCCATTCAAGAAAAGAGCTCTTTTTAATGCATTTGTGACATTTTAATTTTTGATGCTAGTTAATAAATAACCCATTCATCCCAAGAACCCATTTGAAGATATGTTTGTAGTTGGTATATCATCATGCCATGCAAGACTAGTTATGTGACGAGTCAATTGTTGACGATTACTATGCATCTTGTATCAATCCAACATGGGCACTCTAAGTTGCTGGTCCATTGGGGACATGTTATACGAGTATACATATTTAGGCTTATTGTTGAATAATATCAATTGGATCTCAGTCTTTCAGTGCTAGTTCTCAGAGCTTCTGGGTGGTCAAACGGGTGGTATGCCATAACTTTAGTTGTACTTGGTATATTTCTATTCCGAGGACATTTTAAGATACCCATTTGGCCCTTTATCTAGACATGTGTCATCATATTAATCATTATTGCCACAGATCAGTCGATTTGAAAAGGTGGTGGGGATTCGTTAGTGGATGCAGGTCTTATTTTCATGGATTTGCTTTTTGGGTCTGTTGCCCACCTATTTCGACTAGGTGGCAACCTCATGTACATTGAAGATGTACATTCTCTGCAGTTTGTACGATGGAAAAATTCTAGGGATTTTTCACTTAGCAGGGCAATTATGCCCCTTTTGTACACGAAATGTTCGCTCCCCTGCGTGGGATAATTAATGTAACTTTATATGCCAGCATGGGTCATTCCTCTAAGGATGTCACCATGGACTTTATTATCAGGGAAGTCCTCTTCACCGAGTGTTTTTTTCCCCTTCCAGTTAATCTTGTTATCTAACAATTTTAATTGGTTGGGTTTTTCACTCACAGATCCTCCAAAGTGGTGAATTGGCGTTCTGATAATCAAGCTCATGAGGTGGCTAAGATTTCAAGTTGTTGTCCATGACCATGCTAGCCATATCTTGTAGTCTTGCGGAATTTCGTTAGGATTTTAATTTTATTTTGATTTTTTTTTAATTAATTAACTTTACCATTTGGTGGTTAATTAATTAAGTTTTGATGTAATAATGTAATCTCTTGAACCTTGTCATTTTGTAATAGGGGCTATGAATGCAAATGAAAATGCTATGACACCCCCTAAGCCATTGGTTCAAGTCTCATGTCATTTGGACAAGGGGTTAGAAAGTTAGAGCAATTTTAGTTAGGACAAGGTTTTCTTTTCCCAGGAATTAATTTAATTTCCTGAGGTGAAAAATTAAATTATTTGATTTTGAAGGAAAAAATCAAATAAGGCCATGGTAATAAAGTTTGGGGGGTGGCTAAGCATAGCCAAAATTTCATTTAAATAAACCCCCCCATGGTCAAAATAAAGGTCTAAAGATCTCCTAAGTGGGACGTCCCTCTTGTCTTAATAAAAGATAAAAAATAAAAATAAAAGATTAAATAAAATATAAAAAATAAAAGATAAAAACAAAAAATAAAAAGATTAAAAATTAAAAATAAAATTAAAAATTAAAAAAGATAAAAATAAAAAAATAAAAGATTAAAAAATAAAATATAAAAAGTAAAAGATAAAAATAAAAACAATAAAAAATTAAAATAATAAAAATTATAATTTGAGTCAAAAGGGGGCCCCACTTGAGTCATGGAAACCCTATATCTAAGGGTTAAGGTTTATTGTGACATGGATCTATCTTTTTGACCATTGATTTGAAAAGGCACCCTTGCTTATGATTGGTGGATGGCTTGCAAAGTCAACAAACCTAGATCTAGTGGTGGAGATCTAATCTAGATCTAGATCTAATCTTGGCCATTGATCTTCAAGGGGTTGGGGTTGCTCCTCAACTATATAATGAGGGTCTCACTCCCTCATTTAAAGGAATCTCTCTCATGCTATTGTTATGTTGCTGAAATCTTTCCTCTTCTCCTCTCATATTCTCTCAAGCATTTGGCCCAAGCCTCTTGCTATTGTTGTATTGAATCTTGCCCTAGTTGGGCTATAATAGAAGAAAGCTTTGGAGGCAAATTGTTGGTGTGGATCTCTCATTTCATGCTTGGATTAGTGAGGTAACCTTGTGGATTTATCAATTATTGTTGCATTTGTTTAGCTTGGAAGCTCTCCACGAAGTATTTTGTGGAGAGACTTGTAGGTAGAAGTACTTCTATCTTCATTTGTGAGTAGAATGGTAAGATTCTACAAAGTATTTTGTAGGATTTATTTTTGTGCTCATCTCTTGGCTTACTTGTTGCAGCTCTAATAGATTTGTTTTGCAGGGATCTAAAGCTAAGAAGGGCTCCTCCAAGGGTTTCTTTCTTCAAATTTGCATTTTCGTCCATATTTCTTTCTCTCTCCTAAAACTGAGTTTTATTCACTGTATAGTGAATAAAACCCTTGTTTTAGGGCTTTCTTCCATTGTAGATTAGTATAGAGTTATAAATCTGCTGTTGATACATCATTTGGATGCCCAAAAGTTCATTTTCTGAATATCAAAACTTCATTTTTTCAAAAAATTCATGTTCAGATTTTTTAATAAAATTTCTGGGTTTTATACTAATCTGTGCTAACTTTCTGATTTAGTTTTCTGCAGTAAATTCCAGCAAGTAAAGTTGCTGGTTTTTGGCAGGTTTATGCACAGAAGAGGGGGTTATGCTGCCCAAATTTGCTTAAAAAAGGCCCTAGAAAAGTTTGTTCCAAAAGAGGCCCAAAAACCACATTTCTTCTCTTTCTTCTACAAGATTGTAAACCCCAAAAGAGAAGTTCTCTTTGGGGTATTCTCTAAAGCTTTAAAAGCTGCTGTAAATCTGTATATGTGTAGTGTAGAGATAGCCTAGAACACTAGTTGCTTAGATTTATTTTATGCAAGTTTTATTTTTGTTTACCCATCTTCCCTTAAGGGATTGAAGTGAGGTTAGTTTAATCAATTTTTTTTATTTCTGTTTACCCACCATTCTCTGTTACAGACTACCATCTCTGTAACAGAGATTGTTGTGCGGTTAGGACATTGTTTAGCTAATTGCATTTTCCTTTCAAAGAAGTAAAATCCAAGTTTTATTTCTGTCAAAAGAGTAATCATACAACCCACTGATCTGGTGTATCCTCTGTCCCACTTGTCATCTCCCTTTAGGGACTTCAAGTTGGGTATGAAAAGCAGGAGAGGTGGGGGCTTAGTTTAATTAGAACAACTTCCTTTTTCTGCTACAAACCTTCACGTTTTGCTTTTCAGTCCAAGATCAAGTACCAGCATCTCCCATAAGGGATACCGCTTGGTTGATCTTGTTGATAGTATAAAATTAACCTTGCATGCTAATCACCAAGACTTAAAATTTACCCATAAAATTAACCAACAACGAATTTACCCCTGTTCCTCTACTCGGTTATCACCCTTCGGGGTACTCACGAGATACGACAGGGGGTAAAGGAGTTTTAGTTTAATAGGCATCCATCTTGATATTTGTCCGGTTGATTAAAAACAGTGACCTCGGAAGCTACTTGGGGTAGAAGACCGTGGGGGGTCTCTAGGCGTTCTACATCCTCCTTGTTGAGCACCGGGGCATTGGGGTTTGACCTGGGAGCTACAGGTGGACTTGTTTCCACTGTTTTGAGCGCACCAGCATTCCCTCTTTGACTTGAGAAATACTAGATTGGGGTAGTCACACCATCGGATCTAAAACTTAATCAAAGACTTCAACTTTAATATAATTTATTAAAACGAACCAAGAGACATTGCAAAATCGGTTCTATAACATTTTCATTTCAGCAACATTTCACTCCAATATTGCACTTGTTTCCTTTCAGTTGTTGTTGCACCTGCAAAGCAAACCTAATAATTTTCTAACTTGTGGATATTAATCAACTGGTTTACTTTTTTCTGCTATTTATCTGAGCATTGTCATCATCAAGTTCATTCATAATATTACTGCTCAACTGTTTAATATTGTTCATATTACTCAACTGTGATTATATTATTTTTCATATTTGTTCATAAATCTTTCATAACTGTGTATATTGTTCATAGTTTGTTCTCATCTTATTGTTAGACAACTTAATCTGTGGGATAATTTAGACTGCATCCATTGAAAGTTGCATTCTCTGACTCCATTACTTAGGCACTGGTTATATTAAAAGGATTGACTGTCATTGAAATATTGCATCTTGCATTAGTTTGACTGTCATCTCTCAAAGCCTTAGCCTCACACCTTAATAAGATCCCTTTAATTTGTAATTAATTAAAAAATCAGGAACTTAGTCTTCCGTAGGGACTCCCCCCCTTGGCTCTGTTGGGATCTTGCCTAAACGGAGGAGTTGTGGACTGTGGTCACAGTGGTCCCCAGCTCTCGCTTGCCCCCAAGGACACACATAGCAGGTTGTGACTTTCCTGTTCCTTAAAAGTGTGAATTAGGCGGCAACAGGGTGAAAGCTCATTATTTTTTTGATCCGAGAGATGTTCTGGATTCCTCTGGAGGAGTACATCCATTTCATCTACTTGCATGTCAGATCACCCTCACTAGTTGGCAATATTTGGACCAGAAGTTACAATTCATCAGTAGACAACTTGTTGATTTTCTAGAACGTGCAAAGCTTGCACTCAATTTCATGACAAGGTTTTGGCCTTTTTGGAGTCACTATGTGCTCTATTATACATATCCAACTTTAATTGGCTAGCGTTGGTACTTCATACAAGTTTTTCAAGTGCACAGGGGCATAACAAGCTTATATTTGCTAAATTTTAATTAAATATGGTCTACACTTTGGTTTTATTTAAAAATTCCTGAGTTTGGCTAATTAATTAATATAAAAGTTTAAAAGAAAAGGTGTGTTAGAGCTTCTATATTCATCTTGAGATTGCACTAAAATTTTCCCAAGTAGTTTTAATTACAGTTGAGCATGTCACATTTGTGGAGGAAAAATATAATATTTTATTCAAAACCCTTAGGGAAGAATTGAAATCAAAGGTCAAGATAAAAAGTCAATGAAAGATTGGAACACATCCATTGATCTTCATCATCACACATGGATCAAGCAATTAAAGGGCCACACGTGTGAGCAAAAGGAGGAAGTCGTTGGGGCCAAAAGGGGATAAAATGAAATTTAGTCCCATGGTATTTAGTGGTGGATGGTGTTATCACATATATAGTATCCAGGCTACCATATTCTATTTTCAGATTCTAGTACACTTTTTCAGCCAATTCCCTTACATATGAGATGCAAAGATGAGCATTTATGATGGATCACTATTTGATGATGGACTATACTGCTTTCCCATGCCATTACTGAGTCTCAGGACATTCAAATTTGAGGACTGATGTAGCCATTTAGCCATTTACAAAGCAGTTAGTATTGCCCAGATTCGCAGCAACAAGTTCTCCGTGGACAAATGATGCTTTAGACTGGTTATTTACAGGTATATGATTCAGCAGGTATTATCTTGTGTTATGGTTGTTATTACTTTTATACAGTGTTCCACCAAGTTTTCGGGACGCGGGGGCATGGGAGCGGGGAAACGCACATTGGGGGACATGTAGAGACACCCCAAAATTTTGGGGTATTTTGGGGGACGGGGGGGCGTCAGGGTCCGTAGGATAGGGGTTTGGTCTCTAAAATTATAAAAAGGAAAAAAGAAAAATAATAAAAATATGAACCCCAACATATAAACATATCAATTCATCATCCCATCACCATTTGCATACTAGCATGCTTATGACCATTTAGTGTAAAAGCCTAAAATTTAAGATGAACCATTTCTTTTTTAAGTAAACAAATTTTAAAAATCGAGGGCAGTGGGGGCCTGTCAGAGCCCCCCATTTTCAGGAGGAGGCGTGTGGGAGCCCCCCAATTCGGGAAACTCCTAGACCTGCATTTCCCCAAGTTTCGCAGAAAGGGGGGCGCTGGAAAACGTTTCCCATGGAGCCCCCCAGCCCTCGGGGCGTGGGAAGCGTAGGGGGCGAGCCCCCGACCTTGGGAGGCACGTCCCCGTGGAACACTGCTTTTATACTCATTCTTGTGACATGTCTTAGCATGTAGTGTCATGATCAGGCGGTCATATAAATATGTGGACTTGGTTGTATTGATATTATGTATGTATGTTCCTACTTAGACCTAGAAGTTCCTAGCCCATACTCATTGGTTTTTCCCTCCTAGGGAGAATAGAGGTAATCATTCCCACCATACTTTGTCTTGCTAGTGTTGGTCTCATTATTCACTACCTCCACCCATCCATTACCTTCCAGTTATGTTTATATCTCGACCTACTACTTGACTTGTGGCATGGAGGACCTTTCCCCACTATAGCCTCTTTGTTGGATAAGTTTCTTTGTTTATTTGTGTCTCGGCTCTGAGTTGCCTAGGTTGTGTTGCTAAACCTGAAACAAATAGCGCTGCCATCAATACAATGTATATGGAAATGAAATGAATATCTTGTGAAAAGCCCATTTATGAAAAGAAGTGTTTCCAAACATCCATGAATGCAAGGCAAGCCTAATGAAATCGGCTTTGAAGTGTAAATGTAAAATGTGAAATGTAAAACCCATGTAACAAGTGTTTTTAAACACGCATGGAGCATGAAGCCTTAATAAATAAAAATCCGTGTAACAAATGCATGGATCAANGAGGCCCAAAAAGCAATGGTTCTTAAAAGTTATATCTAAAAGATTGCTGGCCTCACTTGTATTTGGTATGGATTGTGAGCATTTGTCAAGGTGAATACGCACCTCTGAACGTAACTTACCCATTTGTGAGACATTGCCATCCCTTGTGTTATTGCTTGTCTGGCATATGCTAGAGTGAGTATCCCCTTTCCAATTCCAAAGTGTCACAATGTCAAGTTGGTAGTCAACATTTAGCCTACCCTTTTGATTTTTAGCCTTTATCCTTCAGTAGCAAATTGATTACAGCTATGAAGTGAGTAAGGTCTTGAAAGTTTTGTCTGAGCCATAATAATTAATAGAACTTTATATATTTGGTTGATAAACCGCCAGTGAAATGATTACTATTTGTTATAATTGTTACTTGAATGATTTGTAGAGCATGTCTTGAACATTAACACTTGCAGCAGTTTAATGTTAGCCTGGGTCATATTATTGGTTATGTTGACTTGGTCAAACCTAGTTTGACCAATGTCGACCACAAGACATTAGGTGGATAGACCTCAGATGATGCAGATACATGATTTCACTACTGTAGCAACTTCGTCTTCACAACTGTGGTGGAAGCCTCTTCTTCACAATTGGAGCATGCTCTTCTTCACTACTGTGGTCTATGGAAGTCTCTTCCTCTCAATTGGAGCAACAACTTCTTCACAACTAGAGCAACCGTTTCTTTATAACTGGAGCAACCTCTTCTTCACTATTGTAGCAGCTTATTCATCACTATTGGAGAAACCTTATAACAATGGTATCATCGAAGGAATACAAAATATAATTCAACCTTCTCTCAGCCATAAACTTTTCCCAAAATTGTGTCGTCAAATGGTGAGGGGTAACCTCCTTTTATATTTGGGCTTAGCTTCCCTAAGCTGCCCCCTAGTACCCTTTGACACTTGGCATGAGTTTGACACTTGGAAAGAGCTTTTGACAGCTGGGAGCAGCTTTTGACACTTGTCATGAGGTATTGACACTTGGCAAAAGCTTTTGACACTGTCATGAGGTATTGACACTTGGCAGGAGCTTTTTGTTGGAGTTTGTGCAACTTTTGAAGACATTTTTTATTTGTACCTCCTACGGGAGTTGAGCTTGTTGTAATCAATCATGTAAACCCTAGAAAGAACAATGTAACCTTGGGGAGAAAAGCAAGCATAAAAAAGAAATAAAAATTAAATTATAAAATGTAATTATTGCTCCCCAAGAGAAGTCAACCCCAGTGAAAAATCAATATTATAAGAGGCACCCCCTTCTCATTATACACACAACCACACAAGTGAAGTTTGCATTTTCTGGGAGAGAGAAGTTCACACCTACTAAAGGCGACGATTGTTTTGAGGTTTCTATCTTTGGAAGATACTTTCATCTTTTTTGTTTCTTCATTGTATATTGTTCTCAGAATTATCATCTCTAGATGGAGGTTGTTGGGTTTTCTCCCATTTGGGTTTCCCAGGATAAAAATACTCGTGTTATTGTTTTGTGCTTTGTTGATCTTTTAGAGATCCTATTGATTAATGCAATTAAGATATACTGCTATAATATTATGAAAATCTAACATGGTATCAGAGCAGTGTTAGAAGAAGCCATTGTTGGAACTCTATCGGAAACCTATCGGAACTAGGGTTTCATTTTTCAAAGCCTTTACTTAAGTTTTGGCAGAAAAAGAGCCTTTGAAATTTCTCGCTAAGGAGGGCGCATCTTTAGGTGAAGGAAAAATTCAATTCTTAGAATTTTCAAATTTTGACCTAATTCTGTAGCTGCAACAGAAATTAGGGTTTCAGTTTTGAGCTACTCCCTCCACAGTTTTGGCTTGACTCTACCCCTTCGAAGCTCGCCTCTCTAGGGTGCATTTTTCTGTGGAGTTAAAATTCCATAACCCCAACTTTCAATTTTGACCTAGTCTTTGCTAGGGTTTCAGATCCAGATCTGCAGTCAAGATGATCAGTATGAAGGTTGAAGATCGTTTGGAAGGGGCTTCGAACTTCATCCCTTGGAAGTCTAGGGTTCTTCTTCTACTAGAAGAAAATGACCTATTACAGTGTGTAAATGCAAAGGTCCTGTTATCACGGTTCTTGTAGTTGCCCCGCGAGATGATCCTATTCAGGATGGTAGAGGAAAGGAAACTAAAGTCACGACCTACGATATGTAAGGCTTCTGAAAGAACTCAGATGTTACACCAGTCAGGGATATCGACACTTCAGACCTAGTGAAAACATAGAGCCTAGGGGGTGTCCCTATGACCAAGAAACCCTAAAATAAGGAAAATGGATAGATAACAGAGGGAAACTTGGTGGAATCTCTTAGTGAAATGGCTAATTAGAATTTAGTTCAATTACCAAGAGATTCTGAGCATCCAGGTGAAAAGCCCCAATTTTACCCTAGGGTTTTATGCAGAAAATTGGGATCTAGGGAAAAACGATGAAATTTACTGAAATTGGACTCTCAAAATGATTGTTGGATATAGGATTAGGAAAATGAAAGCAAAACCAACAATACCCAGATTACAGATTTGGAAATATCCACTTCTCCCAAGGAGGGTGTTTTTCCCTAAGTAGCAAGCCAGTGCTTAGGATGGGCAAATGGAGTCCGATTGTGATAAAAATTAAAACTTCGAGGTTTTATGTTTATTCCAAAGTGGGTTTAAAGTTTTATAGCTCGTCACAAACCAAAACTTGCCGCTCTAAGAAACAAGGGTTTTATAATTATGGAAGTGATGGGTAATGCATGCAGGGAAAAAAGAAGGAGAAAGTACCTATTGAGACATACTTGGATCTTGTCGATGACTTCAGAAATGATGAAGAATGCTACTTTCCCGTTCAAATGAGCCTTTTTGGAGAATAACTTGATGTAGTCAAGCCATAACCAGTCACCCTAGCGCCTTCTTCAACCTGGCAGATAAGTGAAAACCAAATGATAAGGAAAACAAATGAGTTCTATAGAATAAATAAAAGATAGGAAGTAAGAAATCATCAAGATAGAAATACTCCCTGATCCGGACATCCTTGAGTCGGGACGATGGTGAGTACCCCCACAAAAATGCCCCCTATCTCTCTCTCTAGTGTGCCTCCTTCAACCTGCAGATGAAATGCAGAGGAAAAAATACAAGATGAATCCCGAGCAAAACTCAGTGTAGAAGAGTAGCAATGCCAGTCATCAGATCATCAAATCATTTACAAGATACACAAAAGAGTAATCCTAGACAAAAATCTCTTTATTCAAATTTCGGTGCTAAAGCTCATGAATTACAATGGGGGGGTCACCTCTCTTAAATAGTTTTAGAGAGACGTAAACCCTAACTCACTTTTTCATCCAACGGTTGAGATTAAAACATTATCAACGGTGGAGATAAAAAATAGATAGATTATAACATGGATCAAGTGACTAAGTCAAAGAGGGGGCGCACTTTACTCAAGGACACCTATCCCAGGTGAAAGTCACAACATAACATAAGATATGACATGATACTACATAGGAGGGGGTCACTAGGGGCTTACTTCACCCTAGGACCCTTTACAACTTCATAATACAAGATATAACAATGAAATACATCAATGGCCAAGAAGAGCGGCGCCCCTTGGGGGGCTTTCATCATTGGTTGAGACAAGATAAAAATAATTCGGACAACTGTTGACTGAAAACTGCTACAGGACTGTCCGGTATGCTGAGACACATCATTTGTCAAAATTTCGAGCCATTTCCTTGACCCAGGAGGCCAAATCGATTTTTTCAGTAATTTTTCTAGTTCATTTTTGCTGTTACATTCTCTGGAAAATGATAAATCCACCATAACTCTGTCTATGGTATAAACTGGGGAAAACTGAGTGCTCTGAATGATCTGGAGATATAGAAGAATGGTATAAGTGACTACTCATAGCCCCTCTAACACTGCTTTTCTCTAGGAGAACCAATCATACTGCCATCTAGAATAAAATTTTATCATTTGGCCAATAATTAAGTGATAATAATCACTTATCTGGAGAACTGGGGCCAAACTATCAAAACTGGAAATATAGTGTTGGTCCTGGGTATGTCTGGAACAAATATAGACCAGGTTGCGTTTTTGAGTCATTGCCTTGGGAATCGTGATTGACATGGTCAACTGAGTTGACTAGGTCAAAGTACCCAAAATCAAGGTGAGATACTGCATCAATATGATCTTGCAACCATCCAAGGTAATAAATGCTCCAAGGGTGTATACCAAAACCAAACTTGAATTAGTTATTCATAATCATGGTGACAAATAATAATAATAGTAAGATGTACCTGTGCTTCTGAAGATTCTTGGAACTTTCTAGAAGTTTGCTTGTTCATGTCATACTTACAAAGGGTAAACAATGTGCTACTGATGGGTGAGGATGGAAGAACAAGGTTAAAGCAAATGGGAATGACTTTTAACTGACTTAGACTAAGTGATCTATCCGAATGATGAATAATACACTCAACAAAGGTGACATGTGTATGACAGATAACAATAGGGGATGGGAGTGTCTCACATATGGATAAAGTACTTGGATATGCTTCCCTTAGAGTCTAACAAGTTTTCCTTTGCACTTTACTTGCAATGTAGGTCAACCTTCAAAGGCAGGTGCCCTGCAAGCCTTCTGGGATCCAATATTGACAGAGACCTAGCTTTTGCAAGCTAGTCTCACCCTGATGCCTTGTGGGGGCACATGAGCCGAACACTATACAAGGAGTGAGGAGTGAGTGCTCATACTTTGACCATTAACCTTTTCAAATCACTTGACATTTCACAAGATAGCAGCCAACCTACATGAGCGGGTGCCTTGTAAAGCCTTTTGGGCTCCAGTAAATGACTAAAGCCTAGACCCACTGCCAATGAGCAGTCCATATCCCCGATGGGTTTGCCTGTCCCTGTTGCCTCTATGGAGAGGTGAGCCTTACATTTTACAAGGAATGAGTGCTCAAACTCTTGGCCACTGACTACTTTTTAAACATTTATAGTTTTTGGATCCTTTAGATATAGCTTTTATGCATTCCAATGCTTTAGTGTTTAGCAACACAGTTATGATGAAGCACTTGCTTTGAGAACTAAAGGAGAACTACCTTGTGAACCTAGCCACATTGACCAAGGCACATACTTCATAGCCAGAGACACAAAGTAACAAGGAGTCTATCATACATAGGGGTCACAATGGGGAAAAAGGATCTTTAATCTCACAAGTCTCGGTTAGTCAAAGGCATGGGATAAAATTGAATGTAGATGAACTGGATGGACGGGGACAAATGGCATGGAATCATCCTAGCACAAAGGTTTACAATTTGTACAAGCATGGCATTACCAACAGTTTTCACATCGAATTCCTCAATTAATCATAACACAGGTTAAAGCACAAAAGATATAGGCACAGGTCACCATAATCATCCTAACATGATAAGCATAGGTATCTGACATACATCATAGAGCAAAATCAAACCATGAAAGTGTATACCTGATCTCACCATATATATACCTTTCTCCACCTGATAAGCCCCTCTATAACTGTGTGTGCCAACTCTAATCTGCTACTCTGCTATAATGAACTAGATCATCACCAAAAGCATCTCAATGGACCCCTGAATCTCAGTCCTGGCAAGGAAAATTTGATGAACAAGGATTTGGAATAATTGAAGCTGTAAAAATCCATGCTAATACCCCATTTAAAAAGTAGCCCGGAATAGAATAAGAGACAAGTCTGTATGCTACATCATGTTAGCTCAGCTGCATAATGTATATGTGATAATAGGTCCCAGAACTAGAAGCCGAAGAAGACCAACCTCACTGGAGGAAGAATGATGCCAAAGCAAGAAGGATTTTGCTGGACTCAGTTAGAGACCACTTGGTTCCTCAGATCTCAGAAAAGATGACAACGAGGAAGATGTTCAAAACCTTGAAGAAGCTATTTGAACACAGAAGCATCAATGTGACTCTCACATTGAGGAATAAACTGTTGAATATGAAGATGACGAAGTCTGGGAATATTGCCTCATATTTCATGAGGATCACCGAGCTCCGGGACAAGCTAAAGTCTAGTGGAGACAACCTTGAAGAAAAGGATCTCGTTATGACCACCTTAAATGGTCTTCCACCATCCTGGGAGTCCTTCATTCAAACTATAAGTGGTCGAACCAAGTTGCCCAAATTTGATAAGATATGGGTAGGATGCACTGAGGAAGAAACGAGAAGAGCAGTATGCCGAAGACTTCATGGCGCTCAACCTGAGGAAAATCAAGCGTTTGTATCTCATGCAAAGAAAGGCAAGGGAAGGGGAAGGAAGTCCTTCAATCACAAGCACCAAGATAAGAGATCAAGTCTCCCCCCCGATCAGAAGAAACAAGAGAAGAAGGATTTATGTCAGATATAATGCTATGGGTGCAAGAAATACGGTCATTATGCTAGTAGTTGTTGAAGTTCAAACAAAAGGAAGCATGAAGCTTCAATTGCTGACGTGGAAGAAGACCCTCCTCACAAGGAGCCAAGGAATGATGATCGTTCAGAGTTCTTCTTCTAAGAAATGATATAAAGATCCAGACTTTGATGATTGTCAAGCAAGCATATGAAGATCAGTGGAATCTGATAGTGGGAGCCTACCCATGAAGCTACAAAAGATAAGTATTTGATTTTACATGCTCTAGTAGATTAGATCTGGTTGTTTTTAATATGTTTTACACAGATCTACATTTCTAAATTCAGGTAGTTAACAAGTAGGCTTATGTAGTATTTGTTATACACATGATTGTTTAAATAACCTGGCATACTGAACAACCCATCTAGGATGACAACTCCTTTATAACATACTTGGAGTAGTACACACTCTTAATGGTATGCTATAATGGAGACCATAAGCATCCAAATAATGGCCTTATGTGTGTTGTGTCAAAGCATTGACTAAAAGTTGCCTACATTATTTTGTTAATACATTGATTATGAAATATTGCTAACCATCTGACAGGATTTGACTTGTAGGGAATGCCATGATCTACAAGGACAAGTGATCCTATTGATATACGGATGGAACAGAAGCAGAAAGCATAAATTATGACTGTCAGACGCAGAATAATCTCATGAAGAGATTTGGTGATCAGAAACGGAAGGCTTATACGAATGTCGGTCTATCTGTTGCTTCAATGACATTTACTCAACCAACTTCTGAGAGACAGAGGGAGTTATCCCTCAATGACAAGGATTTTGGTCTATTACATATGATAGAAACCTGACGACACTGTTGTCGTGATTCAAACAAGACAATTGAAGGATCCTTGATGAACCTGGTCGTCACCAGGATGGATACTATCTTTGCATCTTTCAATCTACATTCATGTGCCCAAGTTAGAACCTTCAAGCAAGAAGGGAACATTCGTGGGATACTGCAAGTTGTCAAATTTTTACAGAATATACATCCCAGTTTCGAGGCAAATCTAAGTCTGTCGGGATGTCACCTTTGTAGAAGAAATGGCTATTCGAAAAGGAAGAGGATCTTATATGGCGATGAAGAGATGAGATCATTTCCCCCTCCAGAAATTAAGAGGGAGTTTGGAGAAAGGAATGAACCAATTAGTCCCATTGATCCAGTTGATGCTGCCACAGACATGACAATAAGCAGGAAATGATCTGGATGGGCGCAACAGACTTTGCAAAATGCATAGAGGCATGAAACTCCACATGGAGCAAATGGAAGCATTGCAAAATACAAGGCTAGGTTTGTTGCCAGAGGGCTCTCTCAGAAAGAGAGAGTCGCATATGATGAGACATTTGTTCCCGTGGCTCAATATACTTCCATAAGATCGATCTTTGCTATTGCTTCAGCTATGTGATGGAAGTTGCATCAAATGGATGTCAAGACAACCTTTCTTAATGGTATTATTGAGGAAGAAGTATATTTTGAACAACCAGAAGGGTTTGTTGTCCATGGAAAGGAGTCTCATGTATGCAAGTTGAAAAAGGCTTTATATGGACTCAAGCAAGCACCCCGTGCTTGGTATGGACGAATAGACGGATTCCTGGTGAGTCTAAGATTCACCAAGAGTGATGCAGACCCCAACCTTTACTACAAGGTTGTGAATGATGAGCCATTGATTTTGGTACTATCTGTTGATGACTCGCTTCTCACTGGAAATGAGAAACTTATCGTATGGTGTAAGAAGAAACTCGCCTTTGAGTTCGAAATGAAGGATCTTGGATTGATGCATTACTTCTTGGGATTAGATGTATGGTAGAGGCAAAAGGAGATATCCTAGGTCAAGGAAAATACACCTTAGATATACTGAAGAGATTCATAATGTTGGATTGCAAGTCCATAGCTACTCTAATGGATGAAAATTTGAAGAAGCTGACAGATTCTACTTCAGATTCGAATTTGATTGATCCCACTATGTATCGCCAATTGATTGGGTCCTTGATGTATTTGATGAACACCAGACTAGATATTTGTTTTGCTGTGGATGCCCTCAGGCAGTTCATGTGCGAACTGAGGTAGATTCACTGGATTGCTGCTAAACATGTGCTTAGATACTTACGTGGCATTGTGGGATATGGTCGACGATATTACTTAGAATGTGACTTGAAATTGCAAGGGTTTACATACTCAGATTGGGTCGGATGCACTACAGATAGGAAGAGTACTTTAGGATGTTTTTTCAGTCTGGGTTCTGCAGTAATTTCCTGGTGCAATAGGAAGCAGAACTCAGTAGCTCTCAGTACTGCAAAGGCCGAGTATATGGCTGCTAGCTCAGCAACCCGAGAAGTAGTTTGGCTTCGTAAACTTCATGCAGGATTGTTTGGCTAGATTCTAGAGCCAACAGTGATTCACTGTAATAACTAGAGTTGTATGCAGATGTCAGTGAATCTTGTATTTCACGACAAGCCAAAGCACATAGAGATTTGGTATCACTTCATATGTGATATGGTGCAGAAAGGTGCGGTCGAGCTACAATCTATTTCGATAGATGACTAGACTGCAGGTATTCTCACCAAGCCTCTTCCCAGGGTGAAATTTGAATACTTTCGCAGAAGACTTGGAGTAGAAGAGAACGTATCCCTCCTTGAGAGGGAGAGATGGCTGAGAGACATTTACCATGACTTTTCCAAGGTACCTCTACTCGTCCATGTTCTTAGCCAGGTATAGGAGAAATCCCATTAGCAGATGAGACAGACAAGTAGTAGATGGTTGGGTTCACACAGGTGCCTCTGCTCGTCTAGGTGGTTAGCCAAGTATGGGAGAAATCTCAACAATAGATTACTCAGATAGGTAGCAGATGGCCGTGTGATTCCATGGGAACCTCTACTTGCTTAGGTTCTCACTTTGGTATTGGAGTATCCCATCGGTAGATGAGACGAACAAGTAGTAGATGGTCATGCACGTTTACTTGTTCAAGTTCTCAGCTAGGTATGGGAGTATCCCATCGATAGATGAGACAAACAGGTAGTAGATGGTCATACACATTTGTTTGTCTAGGATCCTCAAGCCAGGTATGGAAGTTTCCCATCGGCAGTGGAGACATACAGGTAGCAAAAGATTTTCTCTCAGACATCCTCATAAAATTGATTCATGAAGACACCTCTTGAAGAACAGAGATCGTGCAAGACAACCTTCATTATGTATAAAGATGATGGAGACAATATAGATCTATAGATGAAACACAGGTGATTGTGATGCAAATGAAGACCGATGAATGCCTTCCTTGTTGAGAGGGAGTGTTGGAGTTTGTGCAACTTCTGAAGACATTCTTTATTTGTACCTCCTACGAGAGTTAAACTTGTTCTAATCAATCATGTAAACTCTAGAAAGAACAATGTAACCTTGGGGAGAAAAGCAAGCATAAGAAAGAAATAAAAATTAAATTATAAAATGTAATTATTGCTTTCCCAAGAGAAGTCGGCCCCAATCGATTTTCCACTGGATTTTCTTAGTGGAAAATAAATATAACTAAGAGGCGCCCCCTCATTATACACACATTCACACAAGTGAAGTTCACATTTTCTGGGAGAGAGAACTTTGCACCTACCGGAGGCGAAGACTGTTTTGGGGTTTCTATCTCTGAAAGATACTTTCATCTTTTCTCTTTCTTCATTGTACACTATTCTTAGAATTATCAACTCTAGATGAAGGTTGCAGGGTTTTCTCCCATTTGGGTTTCCCAGGATTAAAATACTCGTGTTATTGTTTCGTGCTTTTTCTTTCTTCTAGTGATCCTATTGATTAATGCAATTAAAATATACTGCTATAATCTTATGAAAATCGAACACTTTTGACACTTGTCATGAGGTATTGACACTTGGCAGGAGCTTTTGACACTTGTCATAAGATATTGGCAATTGTCATCAAAAACCTTTTTATGTACATAAATTAATTACATAAAAAATAGCTTCCAAAGCTATATTTCAGCACTCCCTTTTAGCAAGGAAGGTATTTTTTCTGTATCACCTGTTACATCCACTTGTCTTTACTTGGCAATTTTCTTGTTGATTCATCAAGAGAGGTTTTGTATTGTAATATCCCAAATACTGATATTCTACTATTTCACTATTCTAGGGCTTATTTGTACTCTCCAAATGTGCAAGAATACTGAAATAAAATTTGCATGCAAGGTGTCGAAACAATGGCCCTAAATTATAGCTAAACTAGGGCAAAGATTTTACAGAAAGAAGGTCAATACCTACCACTGATAATCAAGCTGATGATGCTCTAGAGATAAGATGCATGCATAAAGAGTTGGACTTGTGAAGTAATGATACTTCCTTTTCGGTGTTACCGCCCGATAGCACGAAACCCTCTCCTCAGCGAAATGTGACGTTTTTGGTGAAGGAGGTGCGCGATGGGACTAAGACTTTGTTGGGATGTAGATCTTCCCGTGTTGGAGAGAACGAACGGAACATGCAGATATTCTGACCTCTCCAAGTGCCCTACTGAATTGGTTTACTAGTCTGGTGCTTAGGCCCTCAGCCTCTCGGATTTGCTAATAACTGCTCTGGATGAGAAAATTGATGGCTGATAGTCACTCAAGACAGTAGAGTCATCCTGCTGCCGAAGATGAAGTTGACATGCGGAAGATAGACTGGGATTTAGAGACCCAGTGAATACCTTGGGGTTTTCCAGCTAAATCCCCAGCTGCACACATGAACCTGCAAATAATCTTTCGGTGGATACTGAATCGCTGGATATGGATGAATACGATGAATGTTCTTGATAAACCTGGATGGTCTATCTTGAAAGAGACTAGGGCAGATAGTTGCACTGTCGAACCCTCGTTAGCTGAAGACGTCGTCTTCAATCCCAACTGCCGTGGCTGCATGCTATGCTGCTTCTCAAAAGATCCAAATCAACAATAATAATAATAGATGTCTCCTTTAGTCCAATAACCCTTCTTAAATAGATTATCATGCGCTTTTATGGTTTGCATGTCACTTTTAGCTTTTATGCTTCACTTTTGCATGCATGCAATTCTAATTTCATGTTGACTTTTAAGACTGAAGAAATGAGGCCTGCATGCTCCGCATGCTGAATGATAATAACTCTGATGGCCCTCTTTACTATACTGATGACTGGATAATTGTCCTAATATTCTCCCGGTATTAAAGGTCCTCGACCAATTCCATATTTATCAAAAATGGAACATTACAGTCCTCCCTCGCCAAAGATTGCTTGTCCTCAAGCGATGCCAACGCAACTCCACAATCAATGAATCAATTGAATCCGGGGACGATCCCAGGGTCCCAAATTATCCTAGGAGATCTGTAGCACCCTTTGGTCAAAGCATTGCACTGCACGGTACCATCATAAAATGTCCCATGGAAGCCTCCTATAAGTAGAGTGACTAACCACGGTGTAAATGAGGTACCATCACAAGAGACCTCTTAAAAGCATCCTCTAGCAATTACTAAACTTCTAGTGACTGTAATCCCAGGGTCCCAAATCAATCTAAGAATTGCAGAGGTTAAAATCCATCCACCGCTACCCTGCGTAGTATCGACACAAGGAGCATCCTGTAGACTCCCAAGTAACGCCATCAGTAAACACTGTATCCATCCCTCATAAGGTCTCCCACCTGGATCCCAATAAAAACTTGTGTATCTTTCATCCTAAATATCCGAAGGCTCTTGTGGGACTATATCCTTGGCTAGGAATGTCTTCCCAAAAATCGCCCAGTCAATAGGACACCAACTCTAAATCTCTCTCCAATCCAACCCCCAAAAAGGACCTCGTCCATAAGCACCATCACAAGGAATAATCCTACCACGCTGACATTCTGCCCTTTTGATTTCAACTGGAATGCTCATATATTGTTGCCCATTTTCTTGATCCGGGCCAATCTATAAAAACCACAGTAGCATAATTCGAGTACAAATACGATTCAATATGGAAAAAATACGTAACAAAAAAATCCAATACGAATAAAATACAGAAGTAGACTTCTTAGATATAATATTTTTAATTAAATATACAACAATATATCTAATATTTTTAATTATATATACAACCATATATATAATTAAACATATACAATATATTTAATGAAATATTGAATATCAACTATTAAATTTTAAACTTAAAAAAAAAAATTTTTAAACATATTTTTTATAAGCAAAATTACTCTTTAAAAAAACAAAAAGATAACGCCCGTAGTATAAGAGAGAACTCTTAGTTATTAATAGTTATTAATTATTTTAAGAAGAAAATAAATAATATTTACCACTACTTACATTGAAATTAATTAATTAATGTTTAAATTGTGTTAGGGTTAACTTTGACTCCCGAATGAGCAAGGATATAAGTGGTTTTGGGCACATGGTTTTGGTAACCAATAAATCTAGTGTTGTTATAATAATTACATATTTATTTTCTTTTGCATATTTTTATTCCTATTAAATTGAATTACTAAGTATGAAATTGAAAGGTATTTATTTTATACTGTTTTAATAATTAAAATTTCTTTTTTTTAAATTGACCCGTATTCATATTACAGATATATCGAATATTCGACGAATTCGAATTTGTTCGAAATTTCCGTACACAAAAGGACAATACGACCGAATTATGCTACTATGGTAAAAACCATCCTCCATTATGCAAATGTGGACTCAAGCTACTGCAAGCCTTGTCTATGTACTCCCAAAGAGGGCTGCTTTGATATGTAATAGTATGTTTCTTCTCCTGCTCCATTAAGGAATCTAACTGCTCTTCAATACTAGAAATCCTGGCCACTGATTCGGTACTTACATCTCGCTGTAATATAGTGTCCCTAAGTATCTTGGTCCTCTCTTTCATTGCTAGAATGCTCTTTTTAACACATTCAATCTTCTATTGGCGACTATCATTTGGAAGCTCTATCTCAAGGCTGTATAAACTCCCCCTAACCTCCATGTGTGATTGCCCACTGTCTCGACTATTGTGCTCATTGCCTTGTACCACATGTATTTCTCCTGTCATAACTGTTTGGACTCCTGCTGTAGGTGATGAAGAGTTTATCAATTCCAACTCATCACACGGCTTGTCCACAATCTGACTATCGGATGTGCTGGTGTCGCTAGAATCAGAGGATGGCTTTAATGCTATCTCCTCATGCAAATCCTCATCATATACTGTTAACTCCAAATCAAGCTCACCATTAACCTGTACTTCGAGCTCATGTTTCTCCAGTCCAACTATGTTTTTAAGAAAATCCAGATCCAGATCCTTGGGTTAGCTCCCGAACATGATGGTGTAATAGTCTTGAAAGGACAATGCTGCACATACCTCATCACCCAAGGCTTGATATTCCCAATATCGAGGCAAGTGTTGTAGTGTTGCTAATCTCTGTGAATTTCCATTCAAGATCCTTCTCATTGTCTTCATGTTCTCACAAGCTGACAAAACAAAACCTTTGTTCTGCCATACACTTCACCGACATCACTGACATGCATTTGCATGTACAAGCATGCATCAACATGCACTTTTATTCACTTGTTATGTGCCCACAACTGGCAAGGATCATGCTTTGATAACACTGTAATATCCAAAATACTGATATTCTACTGTTTCACTATTCTAGGGCTTATTTGTACTCTCCAAATATGCAAGAATACTGAAATATTATTTGCATGCAAGGTGCCGAAACAATGGCCCTAAATTATAGCTAAATTGGGGAAAAGATTTTACAGAAAGAAGGTCAACACTTACAACTGATAATCAAGTTGAGGATGCTCCAAAGATAAGATGCATGCGTAAAGAGCTGGACTGGTGAAGTAATGATGCTTCCTTTTCAGTGTTACCACCTGGCAGCACGAAACCCTCTCCTGAGCTAAAGGTGACGATTTTGGTGAAGGAGGTGTGTGATGGGACTGAGACTTTGCTGGGATGTAAATCTTCCCGTGCCGGAGAGAATGACCGGAGCATGCAGAGATTCTGACGTCTCCAAGTGCCCTAGCGAATTGGTTTACCTGTTTGGTGCTCATGCCCTCAGCCTCCCGGATTTGCTGATAACTGCTTTGGATGAGCAAACTGATGGCTGATAATCACTCAAGATAGTAGAGTGACCCTGCTGATGAAGATGAAGCTGACATGCAGAAGATAGACTGGGATTCAGAGACCCAGTGAATACGTTGGGGTTTTCCAGCTAAATGCCCAACTGCACACATGAACCTGCAAATAATCTTCCGGTGGATACTGAATCGCTGGATATGGATGTATACGATAAATACTGTTGATAAACATGGATGGTCTATTCTGAAAGAGACTAGGGCAAGATAGTGTTGGGCTCCAATCCACTGGTGTAAATTAGACCTTAAGTTTATGTCAATCCGGAGTTTGTAAGACTTAGAGGCATATCCCAAATATAGAGACTCAGAGTTAGACCTAACTGGAAATTTAGTTTACCTATGAAACAAATCTATTGAAGGCTAGAATGCTGTAACTTTGAAATGCAAAACCTCCCTTACAGAAGCAACTTCATTCGATCTCTTAGTTTAATCAGCAATTCATACATGAAATATTTTGAGATAAAAAAATACTGAACCTAAATCTTAAAAATAGATCACAATACAATGCCTAATATCTCACTGTTGAAAGCAAGCAATCATTGATTTCCTTTACAAGAAGACAATTTACAATGTGTAACTATCTTCAGCAGTTTGATATCGAATAAGCAATGCAATTGAAATCACTCCTACAACGTTTAACCATTTAAGTAAAAGAGCTCATAACCTTGTTCATATAATCTAACTCGTTCTGCAATGTATGAGTAATTAAATAAAGAAAATTGACTTCTACAGGATTCACTAAAACATACCACACACAATGATGCAGAAATACGTGTGTAGACTTGGCAAAGGGGGCCCTCCAATGCTTTGCTTACACACGCAAAGAAAATCACAGAGCTCTAAAACTCAATCGCATTCACCATATAGAAATGAACATACATAGTAATTTATCGAATCCTCAGTCTTTATTTCAAAATCATACGTCTATTATCCCAGGAGTTTCTTTCCTATGTAAAATCAAATACTTATACAATTCTTTTTAAAAACTGAAATACTACAAATCTGGGAGACTCATAATGATATGCTCCTAATATTTTCCTCGACCCTCGAGATCCTCCATCAGATCCATAAAAAATAGGCAAAATCGAAACTGTCCTGTTTTCATGCTAAGTGGTAGCACAGGTGGTCGTCTTTGACCGTCATTGACTCGACACCTGTGAAAGCCATATCATATGTTCGTTAGAAATTTAACCATCCTTGGACATCGAGGATCTTCCTCCCATCTCTCAGTTTGTGCCTAGCTGGCCTGCAAGTATCCAACCTAGGAGAAATTACGGGAAGTTAGCACATTTTGTAATTTTGAATAAAACCTTAATTTAAATGCCTTAAAAATCTCATAATTCAATTTATTAAGAAGCAACAACATTTATACCTTTGACCAAAGTTTTGTGGATGAAATTAAGGTTTTATGGATCAAGTATGAAGGTTTATGGAGAAAATTGGAAGGTATTTAGATGGCAAAATAGGTAAAAAATGGTGTCCAACAGATAGTTGCACTACCAAACCCTCGTTAGCTGAAGACGCCGTTTTCAACCCCAACTGCCGTGGATGCACGCTGTGCTGTTGCTCAAAAGCTCCAAATCAATAATAATAATAAATGTCTCCTTTAGTCCAATAAACCTTCTTAAATAGATTAACATGTGCTCTTAGGGTTTGCATGTCACTTTTAGGTTTTATGCTTCACTTTTGCATGCATGCAATTCTAATTTCATGTTGACTTTTAAGACTAAAGAAATGAGGGCTGCATGCTCCACATGTTGAATGGTAATAACTCTAATGGCCCTCTTTACTATATTGATGACTAAATAATTGTCCTAATATGCTCTCGGTATTAAAGGTCCTTGGTCAATTCCCTATTTATAAAAAATGGAACATTACACGTATCCATAGCTAGCAATATGGAATTAGTAGCATCTCTAGTGGGCATACAATTATCATTATAGGATTTTTATTCACTTAGTTCACCAAAACGTTTTGTGCAGTTCACTAAGAACTGTCGTACTAGTTATAAACTAGAGGAAGCTATACAATTCCCCAAGAACTGTCTTACTCAGTGCCAATCCTTTTTCATACTGGATGAGTAATCTTAGAGCCACTCCTTTTTCATACCGGATAATAATAGACTAGCCCACATCCTACGTATAAATGATTTTCCCAACTACTGTCACTAGAATCCTACATGCAGCTCCTTACTCCTTACAAGGGACCAGTCCAAGCTTGTCTCTGAAGTACCCAAACTATTTTTGATAGAGGTTTGGTTAACACATCTTCGACGTATTCATTTGTAGCTACATAAAGAAGCTTCAATGCTCATTTTTCTACCATATCACAGATAAAATGATACTTGATTCCAATATGCTTTTATTTGTCATGAAACAACGGGTTCACTGACAATTTTATGCAACTCTAATTGTCATAGTAGATACTAGTAGTATCTAACTCAAGACCAAATAATCCTGAAATCAATTTTCGTATCCATATAGCTTCAGTACATGCTAAACATGTTGCCATATATCCCGCTTCAGCTGTACTAAGCACAACATTGATTTGCTTCCTGCTAAACCATGAGATCATACCTAATCGTAGACTAAAACAATAGCTTGATGTACTCCTACGATCTATGACATTACCAGCCCAATCTGAATCAGAGTATCCTTGCAGTTTAGACTTACAATATGCATCATACTTGATACCATACTCAATGGTACCTTTAAAGTATCTCATCACATGTTTTGTTGCAACTAAATGTACATGTTTGGGTTCAACCATATACTGACATAAGGTGTTCATAGCAAAACATATGTCTGTCCTTGTATTCGTCAAATACATCAACGATCCAATTATCTGTCTATACAAGGTAGCATCCATTGTTTCTGATGAAGAATCACATAACAACTTAGGATTTGTTGTCATAGGTGTTGTCATGGATTTACAATCTGTTGCCGCCTAATTCGCACCTCGGGTAACGTGGCAAAAATCTTCAAGCCACTGGGTGCGACCTTGGGGGCAAGCTCGAGCCAAGTGCTGTCACCTGAT
>LPNX010339923.1:432669-454532 GCA_001517045.1 Pseudotsuga menziesii
ATCATTCCAAATCTTTTTAGAATTTCCACAACATATTTTCCTTGACTGAGGCATATCTCTCCTGAATTTTGCCAGACTTCCAGACCTAGAAAATAGTGCCTCTGACCCAAATCTTTCATTTCCAATTTTGAAGCAAGCTTCTTCTTGCAATCAGTGATGAGCTTTTCATTTATTGTTAGAAACAGGTCATCCACATATAATAGTAAAACCACTTGTTTATCATCCTCAATCTTATAGTAAAGATTGGAGTCTTCTTTACTTTTAATAAAGCCCAAGCTCACCAGAAAACTATCAATTCTTCCATACCATGTCCTAGGTGCTTGTCTTAAGCCATACAAGGCTTTCTTGAATTTGCACACATGTGACTTTCAGTGGTGTCTCAAATTGTTATGGTTGTTCCACATACACTTCCTCTTCTATCACACCATTTAGAAAAGCAGTTTTTACATCGATCTGATGTAGTTTCCATCCCATCTTTGTAGCTATTGGCAAAGTAGCTCTAATGGAAGTGTATTTTGCTATGGGAGCAAAGGTTTCTTCATAATCTACTCCCTCTTTCTAGGAGAAACCACTAGCCACAAACCTTCCTTTGTATTTTTCAATACTGCCATCTGCAACACGCTTGATTTTGTATAACCATTTAGATCTTACCATAGATTTTTCTTTTGGTCTTGGAACTATGTTCCAGACATCATTTTTCATGATTGATTGATATTCTTCAATCATGACATTCTGCCACACCTTCTTTTTAGTAGCTTCTTCATAGCTGGAAGGTTCTGTATCAATGATGTTAGACACAAGTGCAACATAGTTGGAATAAAATCGAGGTCTTTTGCTTTCTTTGAAAGACTTACTTGGGGCACCATACTTCTTTGCATCTTGAATTAGTTTACGAGCCCAACTTGGTTTTCTTTGATACATAATCACTTATGTGGGAAAATCAATAGGTTTTTGAGGCTCCATCATATCATGATTCTCAGGTACATGCTCTTCTTTTTCTATTTCTGATATTCGTGGAGCTTCAGGTTGCTCATTATGTATCTCATTGAGAAGATTTTTTTTTTATTTGTAGAATGTTGCATCTTCATCAAAGATGACATCTCTATAGATCTCAATCTTTTTGTATCTAGGGACATATACTCTATATACCTTTGATATCTCATTGCATCCAACAAAAATTCCCTTCTTACCTGAAGGATTGAAGGATCCAACTTTGTCCTTTTGTCCTTGGGAATATGCATATATACATGACAACCAAATATCCTTAGATGACTGACATCTGGAACTTTGCCTGAAAACACTTCTTCTGGATTTCTATTTTGAAGTACTTTATGACGATTTCTATTCTGAAGATATACAACTTTCCTTGTTGCTTCTGCCCAAAGGTACATTGATAAGCCCTGAACATGAATCATGGCTTTAAATGCTTCCATACTTGATTGATTCCTTCTTTTCGCAACACCATTTTGCTGAGGATTGTAAGGAGTGGACAGCTCCCTTTTAATCTTAGGCTCTCTACAGAATGCTTTGAAATCACTAGATGTGAATTCTCCTCCATTACCGGATCTTAAAATCTCTATTTTTATCTCATAAAGGTTTTCAACAAGAGCTTTAAATTTTTAAACTTGCTGAATTCTTCATCTTATTCTTTAAGAAATAAATCCAAGTTTTGCGAGAAATGTCATCAATGAACGTAACATAGTAAACATACCCGTTGAGTGAAGTAGGTGACATAGGTCCACGTACATTTGAATGAATTAGGTCTATAACTCCTTTTGCTTTACTGTCACTGATTGGAAACGACTTCTTCACGTTCTTTCGTTGTGCACAACCTTTGCATACTCCATCATGGAATACTTGAATTTCAGGAAGGCTTTTCATCTTATTGACGATTGGTAAGGCTTTATAGTGAATATGAGCAAACCTTCTATGCCAAAGTTCACATGGATTTATAGAGGTACCATGGACTAAGGCTTAATTTTCTTTTCCTTTTAACTTGTACAATCCATCTTCATGAATACCAATCATAACAACATCATCAATATTCTTACCTCTTAGCCACATAAGAACTCAACCATTAATAAAAGGCTAAAGCTACTCAGAATCCTTTTTCTTCTAATCCAGAAATAGATAGAAGGTTCTTTTGCAGACCAGGTACATATAAGACATTTTCCATTTTCAAATGTTTTCCCGAATCTAAGTTGTAAAAAGCATTCCCAATCCCCTTAATAGGATAGGAAGGGTTATCACCCAATCTTACCTGATGAGGTGAATCTTTTGTAGCTAGACTTGGAAGAGAGTCTTTAAAACCAGTCATGTGCCTGAAGGCACCACTATCCACCAACCAAGTTTCATCACTATAATTTATTGAATTTGTAAGAGCTGCTACCAACACATATTCTTCACTTGAATCTTCTTCCTTTTCTTTCTTGAAGGCAGGTTCATCATCTTTAGCAATATGAGGATTATGTCTTTTGTTTTTCCTCCTTTCTTTGACCTCTTTTATGAGAGGACAATCTTTAGCAAGATGACCCAATTTTTCACAACAACATTTGAGCTTAGAATAGCCTTTCTTACCTTTACCAAACTTTTGAAACTTTTTCTTTGGAGGATGTTTTTCCTTCTTATTCTTTCCTTTTCTGAATTGAGCTGCTAGAGCTTGGTTCTCATCATCACTTAATTTTTCTTCTCTTGCTCCCAATCTTGCTTCTTCTTGAGCACACTCTTCCCACAACCTACTAAACTTTACTAACTTTCTTCTTGAACAGATACCTCTTATTAACATGTCCCATGACTTTGGAAGTCCATTGAGATTAGTCATTACGATCTCAGCTTCTTCAACCGAGTCATCAATAGCTACAATTTATTCATTAATCTGAGAAATTCTTGTAAAGAAGGCATGGATAGATTTAGACTTCTGCATTTTTGCATTTCTGAGTTGACTCCTTAAAGTCATCTTCCTATTAATATTCCTTCCCTCATATAAGCGAGATAGAGAATCAAACATCTCTTTAGGAGTCTTCATGGATGATATATGTGGAATAAGATGATCTTTTACAGAATCTGCAATTATTCTTTTTGCTCTTACCAGATTCGTCTTGTACTTGACTTTAGCTTCTTTATCCTCAGGTTCTGGAACATCTTCTTGAACATAATTTGACAAGTCATTTTCTTCCAACACAAGAGAAATCATGTACTTCCATGCTCTGTAATTATCAGGTCCCTCAAGCTTCTCATCCAACTTAGTACTTGACAATATCTTGACTTCCTTCAAAACTGAAATACTAAACCCTCCTAATAATTCTCTGCAGAAATGGCTTCCTGCAGGGAAGCTCTGATACCATGTTGAAAAAATAGGTTTAGGTAGGAATTTCTAAAATTTTGCAGAATATATCAGACATAAGCATACCTTTCTACCTAAATAAGGATGATTGAAGGTAAACCAATCACAGAGAGAACAACAAATTATCCTGGGAAGCTCTCTTGGGGTAGAAAACCCAGCCGAAACTTCTCTTGATGTTTTTCAACTAAGTACAATACCAGTACAAAACTTCTTCGGATTAGAGTGCTAAAACAACACCTATGTTTCAACACTTACAAGTATTATTAGCAGCGAATAACATACTTACAGTCAGCCTGATAATAATCTCAAAATTGACTGTCTACTGTAGTAGCCTTTATTTCATTGCTGTAGCAACTTCTTCACAACTCTGGCGGCAGCTTCTTCTTCACAATTGGAGCATCCTCTTCTTCACTACTGTGGTAGTCTCTTCCTCTCAACTGGAGCAACAACTCCTTCACAACTGGAGCAACCTTTTCTTTATAACTATAGCAGCCTCTTCTTCACTACTGTAGCATCCTATTCATCACTACTAGAGCATCTTTATAACAGTGGTATCATCGGAGGAATACATAATATAGTTCAGCGTTCTCTCAACCATAAACATTTCCCAAAATTGTGTATTCAAATGGTGAGGGGCATCCTCCTTTTATATTTGGGCTTGACATCCCTAAACTGCTCCCTAGTACCCTTTGATACTTGGGAAGAGCGTCTGACACTTGGCAGGAGCTTTTGACACTTGTCATGAGGTATTGACACTTGGCAGGAGCTTTTGGCACTTGTCATAAGGTATTGAGTCTATTGACACTTGTCATCAGAAACCTTTTTATGTACATAAATTAATTACATCAAAAAATAGATTTCAAAGCTATATATATTTCAACAATAACTAGGAAACCTAACAGAGGAACTCCCTCTGATAGTAACAAGTTGGGAAGGAGGTCCATAGTTCTGTCGGGTGTGGATAATTCCTTGTCGATCTATTAACCGCTAGGCTGTGCATAAACAGACACCATAATCAAGGCCGACGATTTACCTTGTTTATCATCCTTGAATCATGGGGAAGTACTTGAAGGGTTTTCGACGAGGTTTCTCCTTGGATATATATATATTAAATGCAATTAGGGCCAATAAGTTTCCATCCTTGAATCACCTGGAAGTACTCAGAGGGTTTTCCACGAGGTTTTTCCTTGGAAACACATACACACACACACCATCCTTGAATCATGGGGAAGTGCTCATAGGGTTTTCTGCGAGGTTCTTCCTTGGAAATATATATATATATCCCCGGGGTTAGGATATGTAATTAGGGCCGACGGTTTACCCCATTTACCATCCTTGAATCATGGGGAAATACTTGAAGTGTGTGTGTGTGTATTTCCAAGGAATAACCTCAGAAAAAAGTCTTCGAGTACTTCCCCATGATTCAAGGATGGTAAATAGGGTATACTGTTGTCCCTAATTACGGTATCTAACCCCTAGGGGATTAAGAGAATTAAACCCGTGACCTCCCCAGCTTTGGGGTGAGAGATCTCATGTTTGGCTCATGACGACTTGACCTAACCCTTGGGGCTCCATACATACATATATATCTTTTTATTGTTGGTTAGGGGGGGTGTTGTTAAGAGTCTTCTATTCCCATATCTTGTCATCCTAGGATCCATCCCCTAGAATTTAGGTGGTCTCTTTATTTTCCTTGAGACCTGTCCTCTTGTCGTTGGTCCCCTAATCACTTTAAAATAAATGAATCTCTATTAATGCCTATAAATAACCAAAATAGGTCAATGGGACTGAAGTACATGAATAAGTTACAGTAAGATTAAGAACTGTAGAGGCATCTCCTCACTAGAATTAAAACAAAACTAGAACAGGTATTGATAATAGAGACTTGGAGAGAGATAACCCTAAAGTGTAAAGTAGACAGCCAAGTACACAAAATATACAAGCATGTAAAATACACAATGTCTAGAAGAAAAGGATAGCCTTATCTAGAAGCATCTGCATCAATGAGCCTCAAATGGTCACCCGGTGTATAGGTACTAATTTGATTCTCAAACTAAATCTTTATTTTACGTGGTTTTTCTGCTTCCCTTAAAAATTTCCCTACACAGATGAGGTTTTCTTTGCTGAGTTGTTTTTATAGCACTTTCTTTTATACCATGTTGTATCTTACCCTTGAGTCACATTAATTATTGCATGTGACTAGGGTGTATTCTTTAATTTCTTTGTTTCTTGATTTGCATGCTTGAGAAATTTTTTTCCAGTTTACTCTGGTCTCGTATACCTTCCAACTTTTTGCAGCAAAGTTAGTTAGTAAGATCCTGATCTTAACTGTGACATTGTTCAGAGAGAGAGAGAGAGAGAGAGAGAGAGAGAATGGGGGGGATGTGAAGGGATTTTGTATCTTACCTATGCATGATAATTGCAGTTTTAACGTGCTTCATGCCCTGCATCTAATTGATAGTGTCTTAATTGTTTCATATATGCCAATGATTAAATTTCTGTTATCCTGCTTCCATTTTTTTGAACTGTCGGTCTGTTGGCTGGTTGTTTAGATCAATAAACAGAAAACATTTTCATATATGAATATAGTAAAATATACAGCTTTGGATCATGCTTCACTACAACATTGACATTTGATGTGTGTATATGGACAGGCAGACTTCGACCTCCATGGTGAAGAATGGGAATGGGGAGCTTATAAGTCTCAACAGGTTATTGCTGTTGGAAGCTACAGTAATAACAATGGTTTGCGTCTTGATAAGATCTTGATACAAAAAGACAAAGCAACTATTCATGCAGATGGGACGTTATTAGGGCCGAGGACTAATCTTCATTTTGCTGTTCTAAATTTTCCTGTTGGATTAGTTCCTTATTTATTACAGGCCTTTGAGTCTTCAACTATGGATCCTATGTCTTCTTCATGGACACCTCTAACACCTCTGAAAGGGATTTTACATATGGAAGGAGATCTAAGAGGAAGTCTAGCAAAGCCACAATGCGATGTACAAGTAAGACTTTTAGATGGAGCTATTGGAGGTGTTGACCTTGAACGAGCTGAAGTGGTTGCTTGTATTACATCGGCAAATCGCTTTGTATTTGATGCAAACTTTAGACCTGTAATCCAGAGTGGACATGTGCATGTTATTGGAAGTCTTCCTGTGCCTCCTTTGGGAACTGATATGCTAGCAGAGGAGAATATGGAGATGGAGCCAGATCAGCCAATTTGGGCAAGGGAATGGATACGTGATAAAGGAGATCTTACTGGTAAAAATGATATCAATTTAAAAAAATTTGGGAGAGAGAGAGGAGATAAAGGCTGGGAAGTTCAATTGACAGAAAGTTTGAAGGGTTTGGATTGGAACCTAATGGAGACAGGTGCAGTTAAGGTGGATGCAACTGTTAAAGATGGTGGGATGATGTTAATTACTGCACTGTCTCCGTACGTCCGCTGGCTCCAGGGCAGTGCTGACATTGTTTTGCAGGTAGGCTTTTATTAGTATATCTATTTGTTCATGGATATTTTTCTGCTTGAACTTTACATGTGGCAAAAAGTAATCATCCTTTAATTGTTACATCAATGTTGCTAATGGATAAATGTTAAATAATTGCAAGGAAATGCAAGCAATAGGATTCAAAATTGAAATAAATAGATTTATATCAATCTTCATGAGACTGAAATTTTAGGAATGAAATTTGTTTGATTGCAGTTATGTCACTTGTCTTTCAGTTTTCTATCTATTCCATGACATAAAAGCCAAGTAAAAGAGTGATCACAACAATTATGACGAGATAGCTCTAGTCAATTGCTTTCATTTTTCTGGCAGATTCTTTCTGGGTTCTATTCCCTGTGAGGAAAGATATTTTCCATCCACACATTTGTACAGGCATTTGCTTGTTTTTGTTGCTTTTGATATGAGAGAAAATAGGCAACAGTTACATGTCGAGGGAGGCTTTCTGACAAGTAATCCTTTTTTTTTTAGTAGGGCTCATATTACCATAGTAATAGTAAATAGCAGTAACTTTTACCTTCTAACTGATTGTTTCTCCTGCAGAGTCAGTTACTTGCAATAAGTCATTCAGGTGTGCATCTCTCTCTCTCTCTCTCTCTCTCTCTCTCTCTCTCTCTATATATATATATATATATATATATATTACCTGATTAAAACAATCGGTTACTTATTATTAATAAAAACAAAGGTTACAACCAGTAACTTGCTGTATAAAGTAGAAAGTTAGAAACCATACATCATCTTTGTATAGTCTCCAGGAAAAAAATGAATGTCTCCAAGGCATGCCACAGATACAGAGCAGTAGTTACAGTTCAGCTTAGTAAGCAATAATATAATCTCAGCTATCGGATGGAATGGCTCTTCAATGATAAAAAACCCAACAAGAAGAAAAACATGCTAATTTCGCAGGAGGTTAATCCTTCCTGAGAGCTCATCACCATCTGAAGGATCATCAATATATTGTAAGTGTTGGAATTTGTGCAACTTCAGAAGCTATTTTCATTGTACTTCTATTGTACCTCCTACGGGAGTTGATCTTATTGTAATCTATCATACAAACCCTAGAAAGAACAATGTAGACCTTGGGGATAAAAGCAAGCAAAAGAAAAGATAAAATAATATTATAAAATATAAATTTATATTGCTCCCCCAAGTGAAGTCGACCCCAGTAATTTTCCTAGTGGAAAATCATTATAAATAAGAGGCACCCCTCATTATATCACACATCTACACAATGAAGCTCATAGTTTTCTAGGAGAGAGAAGTTCGCACCTATTGAAGGAGAATACTGCTTTTGAAGTTTCTATCTTTGGAAGATACTTTCATATTTTCTCTTTCTTTATTGTATACTGATCTTAGAAATATTATCTCTAGACGAAGGTTGCTGGGTTTTCTCCCATTTGGGTTTCCCAGGATAAAAATGCTCGTGTTATTGTTCAGTGCTTTGTCTATCTTCTAGTGATCCGATTGATAAATGCAATTAAGATATACTGCTATAATCTTATGAAAATCTATCATGGTATCAGAGCAGTGCTAGAAGTAGCCAATGCCAGAGCCTTGTCGGAAACCTGTCAGAACGAGGGTTTCATCTTTCAAGGCTTTCACTCAACTTTTTGGCAGAAAAGGAGCCTTGGGAATTTCATTCTAAGAAGGGCACATCTTTTGGTGTAGGAAAAATTCAATTTTAAGAGTTTTCAATTTTGACCTAATTTTGCAGCTGCAACATAAATTAGGGTTTCCAGTTTTGACCTACTTCCTCCACAGTTTTGGCTCGACTCTACCTCTTTTCAGCTCGCCTCTCTAGGGCGCATTTATGTGTGGAGTCAGTTTTTCAAAACTCCAACCTTTAGTGGGGTTGCTAGGCCTTCTCCTGGGGTACCATGACACCATCAGAGCATTAATGCTTCTCCAACCCATCTAGGGTTTCTCCATCGTCCACAAAGGCTTCAACATCATCTCTAGGGTCTTCAGCACCATCAACAGGGTCTTCAACAACTTCAGCAAGGTGGTGGCATCAATATCCAACCTTGTGGGTACATGGACCTTGTCAACTGGGTATAAGGTGCTTCAAGGACAAACCCACTCTGTAAGGGTTCCAACGCATTGCAAGGTGCAAACCCACTCTGTAAGGGGTCAAGGTACTGCATGTGGGACTTGGTGGCATCAATGACATCCTGTGGGGCCACTGCAAGTCCATGTTGGCATCAATAACAATTTCATCAACAATCTCCCCCTTTTCATTCATGACAACAACTCATGCTCCCCTTTTGTCATCATCTCTCCCCCTTTTGCATTAATGGCAAAGGGTGACCATATATCTGCATCTGAAACCACTGATCATTGATCATTGCTCCCCCTGTCAACATGCATGATCCTCGGACCTGACGGTATGCCTAGAGTAACCATCTCTTTTGAGTTAATTCTCCAGCCTCATTAACTCAAGGTGTGTTAAGGTCTTTGAGAGACCTTACACTTGGTTTGCCATATGGCAGCCATCCTCCCTGCTCTTATCAACCTCTCCTATCTGCAACTGCTTGGTCTTCTTCATCCATACTTATTTCTTGGCATCTGTCCTTTCAACATTTGTTCCTTCATTTGTATTGGCTTTCCTTGATGAATTGTATGGGAAACTTTGCAAGGGTTGTTTTCGTGTACTCCAACAATCTTGAGCTTTGTGCCCAAGGCCACAACAACTATAACATCTCATCGTACGACAATATGCAGCAATGTGACCAACATGGTTGCATGTCCAAAATCTGACTGAGCTCTTGGAACTTCCAACACTTCTTTGATCAACTTCATTTCTCCATGCCTGAGAGTGTCCCTGACTGTAGGTCTTTGTATTTTGATTTTTAAATCTTCTTGTTGATGTGTATGAAAGAGTCCTCCTTGGTTGACTTCTTTGACTCGCACATTCTTGGGCTTTGTGACCAAACCCACTGCATGTGTAACTTCTGAATGTGTGACATCTGGCAGCAACATGTCCAACTTGATTACATGTCTAGCATCTGATTGAGTCATTGGGGCTTCCACCACTTCTTCTTCCGTAGAGTCTACAATCCACAACTTTATGACCAAAGTTAGAATAAAAATAACAATAACCATTGAATCCATTGTCATACCTGGGACTTTGGTTCCATCTTGGAGTTGTTTCTTTTCTGAACTTGCCTTGAGGAATAGATCTCGCTCCTTGATGTATTCTTGAACTACTAGGGTCTTTATTGTCACTTGTAGGTGCATGGGTAGCAGCTTTGGACGTTGATGGACCTGCTTTTGGAGTCTTCGAAGACCAAGTGTTATCTTCAAATTTTTCCTTGTCCTTCTTGTAACCAAGACCAGTTTTGTCAAGTGGATATCTGTGGCAATCCAAGATCTTATCTAGGACAACTGAACTGTCCTTGAACTGGACAAAAGATTCATTGGTCTCGACTTTCTTCCTGAGCCCAATTACCTCCATTTACAGCTTCTGGATAGTCTCCTCCTTTTCTTCCAGTCGAATCTTCAAGTTTTCTTCTATCCTTTTGGCTTCCTCCAACTGAGTCTTCAGATCATGATTGACCTCTCTAGTTTCTTCAGGATCTTCAGTAGGCTCTTCTGGTTCTTCCTTTTGACTAATCAATTCAATCTTTAGTTGTTCAACTTCAACATTCTTGTCTTTCATTCGATCTTGCAACTATTTGTCTTTGTTTTTGAGCTTCACAAGCAACACTTTCATTGTCATGGTCTTCTGTTGATATTCATTCAAGGAGTCCAAGATTTTATTTTTGAACTTTGTGAAGTCACTCTGGTTCAGATTTACTGTGTTCAAAAACCAGTTGGCTCTGAGATCAATATTCAACAACGTGAGATGTATCTCATGTGCAGCCTTTGATGGCCCTTCATCATCATCTGCAAGAACCTTCTCAATTTCATCACACAAGCTATCATTATAGTCACAAGAGTCCATACCTTTACCGGAGTCTTCTTCTTGCTTCTCTTCTTCCTGATTGATCTCTTCCATGGGATTTTCTTTTGATTCCTGATATGTCTTTTCGGGTTGTGGTCTTGCCTTCTGATACTTGCTTTCCAACTTGAACCATAAGTCTTTTGCTAAAGTGTACTCGCCTACACTTTCTTTCACTGAACTGGGAAGTCCAACCACGAGGAACTTCAAGGCTGTAGTATTGCTCTTATTTGATGGAGCTGGTGGATTGATCACAATCTCCCAAACTCCAAACTTCTTCAGAGATGCCTTCATCTTGCTCCTCCAACTGAAATAATTTGTCATATCAAGTATGGGTACGCCATTGCTTGATGACACTTCCTTTTCCTTCATTGTGTCTAAGGATCTCCATCAAGCTTGCTAAGCTTGTGACGAAGGCCGGCTCTGATACAAATTGTTAGACACACTAGGCACGCAGAGAGAGGGTGGGTGAATTTGTGTGTGCAATATTTGTTACCTTTTCAATTTTAACAATCAACAACTAATTCATCAATGCATTATTCTACCATTTGCATAATCATTTTATAAACATCTATCACTTCATCATTTATAAATCATAAGCATCTGAATCATGAAGTCATAACAAGAACCACAGCACAAGAGAACACAACACCATATGATTTTGTAATCTTTTTGTATTTGTTTTGGAATGGCTACGACCATGAGGTAAAATCAACACCTACTGATACAAAGAGCACCTACTCTTCATCCAGGACCCTGCCCGGTTTTCTTAGACCCTGCTAAGAAGGGTTTGAGGTATCCTAACCTCAAAAGCAAGACAAGCTTGCTTTTGCAATTAAAACTCACTGTCTCATCATACTCATCACACACACATATCACTGTCAAGTGCACTCACTGCCACATCATCTTTCTGTTTGCCAATATGCTCATCAACACTGCTGCTCATCAATCTGCTCTGCTGCTGGTCAATCTCTGCTCATCAACGCTCCAACACTGGTCAATACATGTGAAACTTCTGAAGGTATCAATGTCACTTCATTATCATCATGAGGTCTGTCAAGTCATCTAGTCATCAAGATCTGCTACATCAACATAGGGTATGTATATAGTGTCCAAGAACTCATGGCATACTTCATCATCATGAAGTATGTGTTAATAACAATGCCTCATGTACGGTACACTATCAACATTAAGTCTTCACACATCTATAATCAATGTACATGTCACAACATTCACTTAGATGTATGCTTCAACATCTGTACATCTCACTGTGTGGATATCACTGTGCATCATGTTGGTTTATCATTTTAGGATGCATCATTATCAACATTCAGCGCATCATATAATAGGGTTTGCATTCTCATTGAATCATATGCATCATCAACATACAGTGTAAATCATCAGAAAAGGATTGAAGTGACTAGTAATTAGTAAAAGACATCAATTAATCCCTTCAAGTGAAAATCCGACACTATGCGATTTTATCGAGTTTTGGGGAAATTCTGCAAGTGAAGCGGGAACCACTAGAAAGTGACTGCATATTAGGCTACACCCTCGTTTGGTGTAGTGTTGAACACAACCCCGCAACTCCATCTAGCCCACATGTCACTGTGAGAGCCACTTCTTGGTAAATCTAGACACATTCCTCATACCTCCGAGTATATCTAGAATACCATCTTCCCGTAATAAGAAAGATAATTACCACATTAATAATAAAATTTATCAAGAATTGACCCACTCCCTTATTACTCATTTAGTAATTTTAAAATTGACCAACCGAGACAACTGCAATACTTAACGAGACTTCACTAGCAACCCTTTACACAAGTACTCCACTGGCACTAGTCTATTTTGGCAATCTTGCTTATTTTTTGATTAATTTAATCATTGTGTTGTGTGGAATGTTATTTATGCTAGTCAATTAAATTATTTGCAGTTATCTTTGTTTCAAGGTTTTATTTTATCTCATCTCCTAGACTAATTGTTATATTGTCATAGATCAAACACCATAGTTTATTTTACTAGGGACCACCCCCCGTGGCTTCGCTAGGAGAGAGCCTAGACGGAGGAGTCAAGATCAAGTGACAGCACTTGACTCTTGCTTGCCCCCAAGGTCGCACCCAATGGCTTGAAGATTTCTGCCATGTGACCCGAGGTGCGAATTAGGCGACAACAGTTTACACCAGGTGCTTTTAATTCTTTGTTGTACAACTTTTGTGAGATCGCAGTATATCAAGTTTGGAGAGCGCGTTGAGCATGTCAGCATCCTCACATCTTCAAACATATTTCTAAGAAGGATTAGTCCCTCTGATCCCCACTTTGAGGACCCCATTGCCAAATTTCAACAGCTGTAGTGAGAAATGCTGCCCAAAAATTGAAGATTCAAGCAAGCGAAAAGACTCCCTACCTTTCCCACTCTTCATCCCCTTCCTCTCCCTTCATTTTTCTGAAAGAAGCTTGTAAATTCATCGATGCGAACTATAAAGATTAAGGGTGTCCCAAAAAAAGAGTTTTTTTGAAGCGATTGGGAGGGTTGTGTTAAGTCTTCTGCAATTCCCATTCGGGGATTGGTGTGGTGTGGTTGGTTAGTTTAGTTAAATTTTTCTTTTATAGTTTAGTTTGCTTTTCATTTCGGAAGTAAAGGAATTATTAACCCGACGCTTTCCCGAGTATCCTGAAAGGTGGAAAGAGATTTGTGGTAGGACTAATTAGAAAACTGGTTTCTTTTTGTTATTTCATTTTTGTTATTTCTTTAAGATTTTAAAATTGACCCGTCTGTGGTCTCCCGAGTATACCGAAGGGGGGAAAGAGACTCTCAGTCGTGAGTAGTCAGTTAATAAACATCATTTGTTTTAGCCTTAATAAAATTGACAAAGGCTCCTTCCGCGTATGCTCTGCACCGTCGCAACTTGTTTGATTAGTTGGTTGTACCAGGAAGGGATACGAGTGACTATAATAATAGGAAAATTCATATAAGCTTGTTCTTGAGAAATTGGGAGGTCGCAAAGGGTGATTAACGTAGATTCTGGGGGCTACTCCAAGGAGGTTATGGCTTGTCCCGTTGGACACTTAGTAAAGCCCCTTGACCGCTCATTTCAAGAGAGTTTGCCTTATTGGGCCAAACTCGAAATTTACCCACTCCCCTAATTAACTCATTTAATAAATCTAAAATTTACCAAGCGAAACACTGTAATAGTTTCACCAAGATCACGCTAGCATCCCTCATACATGAGTGCTCTTTTTATTGGCATTGGTCTACTTTATTTGTATGCATAAATCAATTTTGCAAGTATCTTAAATGGTTTGCACATTTTATAAGTTGCTAAAGTAATTCATTTGCAGTGATTGGTGGATAATATTTTAATTCATTTCATCCTAACTCCTAGAATAGTTGTTGTTTTTGCTTTAATAGATTAACAACCTTAGATTATTTTCATAGGGACCACCTCCCTTGGCTTCGCTAGGATTTGGCCTAGATGGAGGAGTCGAGTATCAGGCAACAACACTTGGCTCAAGCTTTCCCCCTAGGTCACACCCAATGGCTTGAAGATCTCTACCACGTGACTCGAGGTGCGAATTAGGCGGTAACATTTTGGCGCCATTGCCGGGGATAAATCTTTCTATTCCTAGAGTACGACTTTATTTTCCATTTTTTTTATTTTGCTTTGTTTGATGAATGTTTAGAGTAGATCTTTACTTTTCATCTCGCAAGTCCACTAACCTTTTCTCTCTTATAAATTTACAAAGGAAAGCAAACAAATAATTTTTGTGAGTGTTTAAATGCATATTTTTCTTCTCACGTGCTGACTCTATTGAAGGGTTAAAACCCTGTTATCTGAAAAACTTGTGAAGATTTGTTGTGTGTAGATGAGCACATGCGACACATTGAGATTTTTTCTGAAGCTCATTAGTTGACAACTCCATCTGTTCAGTATAAAGTTGCATGGTTATATCAATTGCACATTGTTGATTTATAAAATGGATGAACTAAGGGAGCAATGTGGTGCTCAAATAGTCGTGTTTCTTCATCCTATTGAATTCTCAAGCATCCCAGGTTTTCATAACTTTGGTCATGGTGTGGGGGATATATATATATATGGCTTCCAGTCTTCCATGGAAATTATGGGGATTCAACCATCTGGCATGTCAAGGCTTTCGCTCAATTGATGGCTGACTCTAATGTTCTTTATGAGGACAATATGATGGAAACGTTTGCTAGTACTTTTTAGGGAGAGGCTTGTGTTATCACATATATAGTAGCCGGGCTACCATATTCTATTTTTCAGATTCAGTACATTTTTCAGCCAAATCTCCTACATATGAGATGCTGAGTATATACTTTAGATGGATTTGGACTCTTTGAGTCCAGTGAGACAACTTGTTATATGATCAGGCTCATTTTACTCTTCTGGTGTAGAGTTTTTGCTTCACTAGAAGTCATGTCTGAGCAGGGAGATGATCTTATTGGATCTCCTAGGGCATTGTATGGGGCATAGGGGGTCCAACCACTTGATTGTACCATATTATCTCCCTCCTAGGGAGCCTGGTGGGCTCAGTTGGACAACACAGGCACCCTAGGAGGCTGTTTTGGCGGGTTCACGTTTCCCGAGGTAGATTAAAAAATGATTAAATGGCTCCTGAAGAATTCGATTTGGGCTACTGAGGCAAGGAAATGGCATGGGATGAGTCATGATGATGGGAGTGATGTCCTCCGCACCTTCTTTAGCAATTGCAACACCTGATTGGGCCCACATTTATTTTTTTGGGCATTTTATATTATTTTTGGAGCTTTTGGGAGGCTCACGATTTCCTCACGGAGGCACAATTTCACAGTTTAAAAAATATATTATTTTTATTGTGCTATGGGGACACCCAGAGGGAGTTAGTTAACACTACATGGACCCACCATGTGCTTCATTTATTTCTTATTGAGTGGGGTTCCCTTTTATATTATATTGTTATATTGATCCATGTATTGTATGTTGAGGTCATCTCAATCATTGATTAAACATTTGTATCTTTTAATCTTAGCCACTCATTTGAAAAGTGGTTAGGATTTTGGTTCTCTCATTCCTATTTAAAGGAAAGAGCTTCTCATTTGTAAGGGGTCTTTGGCTCTTGGATCTGGATAATAGAAAAACTTTTCTTGTGGATATTTCTTGGATCTTCTTTGCATCTGGTGTTCTTAGATGGTGATTGGAAAGTCTTTTGCTTCTTAGCATTCGGGAAATTGTTGCAAGATCTATATTTTTTTGGGAATCTTTGTCTTGTCTACAAGAGGGCGACTTCAGCTTGGGCGTTTTTGCAGGGGCTCCTCAACTCGCTTGGATTGGTTTCGCTTGTATCGGGGGGTTTTCATTAGTGTCATTGCGATCTGTGATTTCTTCTTCTTGCTATTTTTTTGTAGCATTTTGCTTTTTTCTCATGATGCAACAAATCTGATATGGTTGACGTTTGTTGTGCAGGAGAGAGGGCACATTGACTTCTTGGAGCAAAACGTTGGACATAGAACTTGCTCAAAGCTTCTCAAATTGATCGGGATAGCAGGGATCATCATCATCAAGGCATCTACAAGGATTTCCAGGTAAGATCTATAGGTTAGTACCTTTCTTCCAGATCTCAATCCATTGGCATCTGCTTCTTCATTTTCACATTAAAATCCCATAAATAATAAAAAACTAAAAATATTAAAAATTAGACCGCTTTATGTTGGGCCAAACTGTTGTTGGGTTTTGTAGATCAGGTCATCCCCTCACCAAATCATCCTCAATGCTGAGATGAAAGTGGCTAGTTTTCCCTAGATCTGAGATAATGTCCTCCCAAACCCTAGCGCTATCCACCATTTTTTTGACTTTTTCCGGGATCTGATTTTTCCGGCAAAATACCTTGTTGGGTTTGTAGATCGGGTCATCCTCACCAAATCTCCTTCAACGTTGAGCTAGAACTGGACAGGTTGCCCTAGATCTGAAAAATTGACCTCACAAACCCTAGCGCTAGCCATCTTGTTGATGATTTTTCCCGTAATCTTACTTTTCTGGTAAAATACCTTTTGGGGTTTGTAGATCAAGGTAATTCCCAGGTGGGTTTCCTTCAACGCTTGGCAGATAGTGACTCCATTGCCCTAGATCTGACAAGCACTGATCTCCAACCCTAGCGCTACCCCTCTCTTTGGCCTCTTTTTCCTATGATCTGTCTTTTCCCCAGTGACTCGGATACTTTGACATTGTCATATCTTTCATCGAGTGTATCCGTCGGTAATAGATAGCCCCAATCCTGTCCTTGCCCTCCTTGCATTGGTTACCTTTCCCAAGGCAGTGGATATCTTCACCTGTTGCTAGCACCTCAACCCCAGATCTAGTATTTTCCTCATAAGTCACTTGTGTCCCAATTTGGATCGAACCTCAGACTTCCAAAATCCCTAATTCAAAGCATTGGTTCACCAAGTGATGTCATCCATAAATCTAGGGTTTCCACTTACCTCACACCTTACGTACCTCAAGTCTATTTGATTTGATCTGGTGTCTAGGTTTGATCTCTCCTGTTGGGCGTAGATCTGGGTCTCCCCCTTTGTTGTCTTGGGCTAAGATAACATAAAGTGAAGACTGCCTCGATTGGCGTGGCAACCATCCATTTGGGAGTCAAAGCAATCTTGGTTCTCTCTTCTTAGTTGCTTGTCCCTCTACCATCCATCCTAGATCCACCTCACATAGGCAACTACAAGGTTGGTGATAACAACTTGTTGTTGATTTTATCAGGGCCTCCATAATAAGTGTATAACCTCCTTTCCAAGCTTCCTTTGGATGTTTTTAGAGCAGTGGCATGATGGTAGGGGTAGTATGAATGGTTTGGAAAGATTCCTTGAAAAGATCTTTACCTTCTACCTATCTGGGACAGAGTATCATATAGAAACATATGACGAACCTTTTTCCATGAGACAAAGTATTGAAGACTTGGGAATTACTTCTCGAACATTTAAGTCAAGAAGAGGTCCATGATACTCCCATTGAGGATCTTCCTTGAGTTGTCATAGACACCGTCGAATGTGTGAAAATCCTTCCAAGTTATTTTAGAAAGGAAGAGATTAAACGACTTATTAAAGAATATAAGGGCTCTCTCAATACACAACAAGATTTTGAAGATAGGCACATCCATGAAAATCTAATTGAAGAAGTTCACGAAGAACCCTCATCTGAAGACATTGTTGAAAAGCATCCTCATGTCACATTAACAGAAAATATTGTAGACTTGGAAAAACTATTAGGAACCCATTGAGCAAGATATCCCAAGTGACCCCATTGAAGATATTCATTAAGGTCCTTTGATTGAAGATATTATTGAAGGTCCTCTTCATGGTTCCATGATAGAAACTATTGGAGGCTTGAAGTATTCTCAGGATTGTTTTGGCTAGAATGATCACATGTGTATTCTAGATTTTCCTTAAGAAGAAACCATCATAGAAACGTATAAATAAAATTATGATGAATTCTATATGGTGTATGATGACACTCCTCCATGTTGTCCGCATAGTGATAAGGGTTCAAAAAGATCTTTCCCTTGTAACATTTGTGAGACTGGACTTTTTGAAGAAGATTACTGTGAACTTGAGGGTGAGTATAGCGAGGAACGTGATGCCATGGATGAAGACGCCCCCATATTTGACAAAGTTATGGATGACGATTATTGGACATACATTGAGAAGCTCTTTTTTGATTTGTCAAGAGAAGGGAGGGTTGATTTGGATACCTTTGGAGATCTTGTTATAGAAGACGGTCATGTAGAATTTCCATATGATCATTCAATATCACACACAAGTGTTAGCAGTGAGGGTCTGGAAAAGAAATGCATTGAAAAGTCAAATTTAATACAGCCCATGCAAAGTAAGTCTGATCCTACATCTTCACATCCAAAGGTTCCTTATGATTTGGAGAAGCCTGGGGCTTACGTAGAGAGGTATTGTCCGACAAGCCTTGACAAGCCTTTTGATATATGTGATGGAGTTTGTGATCTGCTTCATCATACATATATGTGCATTAGCCCTATCCAAGATTGGATAAAGGAATCCTGTGCAAGCACATGTCAGCTTGGGAAGTAGTTTTATGAAGTTCTACATGCCTATGATTTCCCATCTAGCTTGCCCATTCTGAATATCCACACAAGTTTGCACTTTCTAGTAAAGAAGATATCCTTGTTTTGGATGGTAACCAAACACAAGGTAAAAATTTTAAATTTGATAAAGTGTTAAGGTGGTTACTTTCGATTTTTCATTTCAATTAACATTTTGATTATGATATGCTTAGAGTAGGAAAATAGGCTCCTTAAAGTGAACATTTCCTTTCCGCATTTCTTTTCTGTACTTAGGAATAAATAATAACCTTTTTTCATCAGCTAAGGTTTTTTCCTTTCACTTTTCAATAATGCAACTTATGGTTCATTGGCTTTTTACAAGATTTTGTGCTACTAAGGTTCTGTCAAGTTGAGATGTTTTTACAGATTATTGAAACTAGAGATTCTATGGTTCCCGCATGCTCTCCTTGCCTAAAGATCGGATCGAGCACACGTCTTGCAGTTGGACCCAAATGTTACCACTTGAGTTGCAGTTGGAGCCAGATGTTTTACTTTTCACCACATGTTCATATCCTATGGAGAGATTGTAAAAAGTGTGAATGGGTTTTTTGTAAAGAACTTGGTTTCTTAGGACTTGATTATCAAGCCGATTATTCCAAGGTGTTTTTTCCTTATCAATTATGCAATGTTGAATAAGCGATGTATACTTTTTGAGTTTTTCACCTGCTCCTCCAAAGCTGGAATGGTCGTCTTGGTGGTTAAGCCTTGGGAGTTTATTAAAGTACACGTGTCAATGTATATGAATGTGCTAGACATTGTTATTGAGTCATATGGACATGTGCTAGGTTCCCCTAGTTTTTTTTAATTTATGAGAAAAAAAAATTTCCCGCAAAATTAGGCGATTTTTTAATGGTTTAATAACAAATCTTGTAAAGGGCATAAAAACTTGATCTGGAGGCGGAATTTGGCGTGGGGATGCTCGTTTTCACACTCAGAGCGTCCTTTTTACCTCAGGAACCACTTTCCATATGCTTTGGGTGATTAAAAAGTCACTTAAAGCAATTTTTTGCTAACAGTGCATCAAAATGTCAGTTTAAATGTTAACGATGCGACAAAATAGCAAAAGACAAAATAAAAAAAGTCAAAGGAGACAAGTTTTGACATGTTGGGTGACATGGCAAACTTGTCCCCCATGAAGGCAAACCTCGTCACTTAGCTTATGCATCATGTTTGGAGTTGATTTTGAATGGGTAGTGAATATCTCAAAACTAAGTGATTCGCCATCTTCTAAACTTGATGTGTGGGCCCATGGTTATTTGGGTGACTTGCTTGGGAGTCAAAAGTGTGTGATTCATTTGATCTAAACAGTGGCGACTCCATCTCTTAATGCGCCCACCATCCCATGAAAGTGAAACATGACAGGTGGCCAAATCGTAAGGTTTAAGGAGAGTTCATCAAAGTAAAGGTGACCTCTTCCCATGAAGTAAGCCATTGATTGGAAGTAGTATGGGGAGGTGGCGCCTTCTCTTTGAAGATCCTTTCAATCTAGATCCTAGTTTCTCTCAAAGACTGGAGCTCTACTCCAAGTGGTGATCCCCCCCACTCTTCTCTCGTTTTTCTATTTAAGCAGGTCACTTCTCCGTTATTAAGGATGGGAAGGTGGAACCTTTGCTAAATTGCACTGTAACCATTGTGAAGTATTTTTTATTGAATGAATAAAGGCTTTGGTGGCAAATTGATGTGTGGATCTTTCGTGTGTGGATGATAATCTCTTTATGATCTAATGAGGCATAACTATATTGTTTACATGCTTGTACTATAAAATCTTTGGTTATTTATCTGCCTTTTGAAGAAGTATTTCTTAGTAAGGTAAAATGGTGTGATTGCTTCATCCATTACTTTTTTGTTAAGTTGCATTAGAGATATTAGACAAACATGTTTATTTGACGAGAAATGCATGTTTTTTGAAGCTACTATTGTAGTTTAGACCAGGTGCTTTTAATCCTTTGTTGTGCAAGTTTTGTGAGATTGCAGGATATTTAGTTTGGAGAGCGTGTTGAGCATGTTGGCATCCTCACATCTTCAAAGATATTTCTAAGAAGGACTAGTCACTCCGATACCCAATTTGAAAATCCCATTGCCCAACTTCAACGAATATAGAGAGAAATACTGCCCAAAAATTGAAGATTCAAGCAAGCAAAAAGACTCCCTACCTTCCCCACTCTTCACCCCCTTTCTCTCCTGTCATTTTTTTGAAAGAAACTTGTAAATCCAATGATTTGAACTATAAAGATTACGAGTGTCCCAAAAAAGGAGTTTATTTTAAGCGTTTGTAATAACTGTAATAAAAGAGATTGGGAGGGTTGTGTTAAGCCTTCTGCATCCCCATCCGGGGATCGATGTGGTGTGGTTAGTTAGTTTAGTATAATTTTTATTTTATAGTTTAGTTTGTTTTTCATTTTAGAAGCAAAGGGATTATTAACCCCACACTCTTTCGAGTATCCCAAAAGGGGGAAAGAGATTCGTGGTAGGACTTGTTATCACATATACATTTTGCATCTGGGCTACCATGATGCAACATACAAACTTGTCTCTTATTCTATTTCGGGTTGTTTTTCACATGGGGTGTTAGCATGGATCTTTACAACTTCAGTTATTCTAGAGCCTTGTTCATCAAATTTTCCTTGCCGGGACTGAGATTAAGGGGTCCTTTGAGATGCTTTTAGTGATGATCTAGTTCATTGTAGCAAAGCAGCATATCAGAGTTGTTACACACAGTTATAGAGGGGCTTATCAGTTGGAGACAGATATATTTGATGAGATCAAGTATACACTTTCATGGTTTGATTTTGCTCTATGATATGATGTATGTTAGACACCTATGCTTATCAGGTCAGTATGTGTTGAAAAACCTTGTCTCACAGCTAGCTGGTTTAATGAACAATTTCTGTGAATTTCTTGAACAATTTAAACACACTGTAAACAATTAACAGGCTGTAAATAA
>LPNX010339923.1:454769-482734 GCA_001517045.1 Pseudotsuga menziesii
TAGATCTCGGGACACGTGCCAGAATTTAATGCAGCCGTACAGTAATTAATGCAGCAGTAAAATACCTCGAAATTCGTGCCGAATTTACCCAGCCGTACATTGTCCGTACTCCTCGGGATTTGTGCCGAATTTATTGCTCTGATCAGATCCGTACAGATCCGTACACCTCGGGATCCGTGCTGTCCTAGCCGTACTTCCTCCTCGAAATTCGTGCCAATTCTGCAGCCGTACTGAGCAATTAATGCAGCCGTACTCCTGTCATAAATGCAGGCCGTACACCTCGGGAACTGTGCAAGCTAAAGGCTGGAATCTTCTCCTTCAAACCCTAACCTGGAATTTGACCTCCTTGGGAAAAATCGACCTCCTTGAGCTCTCCTCTTCTCCTTCACTTGAAAAATGAACTAGTGCTTTACTTTTGCCTCCCTCACCCCTTTTTATAATTTCCAAGTGAGAGTGAATATCTCATTTATTTATTTCCCATAAATAAATTTCACTCACTCACTTACTTTATGAAAAGTGACTATAGTCTTAAAATCACACTTAAGTGACTTTAATGTGAGGGTCACAATTTCCCCTCTTAAGTGACTTAGGCAAAATCAAGCCACTTAGGGAACATCAGACAAGGTACAAAAATCAACAGTATGATTATGATGACCTACGCTTATATCTATTATGCTTTAACCTGTGTTATGATTAATTAAGGAATTTGATGTGAAGATTGTTGTTCATGCCATGCTTGTACAAATTGTAAACCTTGGTGCTAGGATGGTTCCATGTCAAATGTTCCCGTCCATCCAGTTCATCCACCTTCGTTTTTATCCCATGACTTAGACTGACTGAGACTTGTGAGATTGAAGATCCTTTCCCCATTGTGACCCCTATGTATGACAGACTCCATGCTACTATGTGTCTTTGGCTATGAAGTATGCCGCTTGGCCAGTGTGGTTGGGTTCATGGGGTAGTTCTCTTTTAGTCCTTAAAACAAGTGCCCCATTATAATAGTGTTGCTAAACACTAAAGCATCGGAACGCATAAAAGCTATATCTAAAGGATGCAAATGTTATAAATGTTTAAAAGGTAGTCAGTGGCCAAGGGGTTGAGCACTCAGTTTTTGTATAATGTAAGGCTCATCTGCCCTCCACAGGGGCGATAGGGAGAGGCAAACCCGTCGGGGCTATGGACTACTCACTAGCAGCGGGTATAGGCCTTAGTCATTTACTGGAGCCCAGAAGGCTTTGCAGGGCACCTGCTCTTGTAGGCTGACTTCTATCTTGTGAAATGTAAGGTGTATTGAAAAGGTTGATGGGCAAAGGATGAGCACTCACTCTTTGTATAGTGTTCGGCTCATTTACCCCCACAGGGCACCAGGGTGAGACTAGCTTGCAAAGGCAGGGTCTTTGTCAGTACTGGAGCCCAGAAGGTTTTCAGGGAACCTGCCTTTGAAGGTTGACCTATATTGCAAATAAGTGCAAAGGAAAACTTGTTAGAGCCTACGGGAAGCATATTCAAGTACTTTATCCATCTGTGAGACACCTACATTCCCTAGTGCTATCTCTCATACATATGTGACTTTGTTTGAGTGTATTGTTTATCATTCGGATTGATCATTTAGACAAAGCCAATTAAAAGTCATTTCCCTTTTCCCTGACCTTGTTCTTCCATCCTCACCCATTTGTAGCACATTGTTTACACTTTGTAAGTATGGCATGAACAAGCAGACTTCCAGAAAGTCCAAGATTCTTCAGAAGCATAGGTACATCTTACTATTATTATTATTACTTGTCACCATGATTATGAATAACTGATTCGAGTTTGGTTTTCATATACACTATTGGAGCAGTTCTTACCTTGGATGGTTGCAGGATCATATTGATGCAGTATCTCACCTTGATTTTGGGTACTTTGACTTGGTCAACCCAGTTGACTAAGTCAATCACAGTTCCCAAGGCAGTGACTCAAAAAGGAAACATGATTTATATTTGTTCCAAACATGCCCAGGACAAATACTGTATTTTCAGTTTTGAGAGTTTGGCCCTGGTTCTCCTGATAAGTGATTATTAACCAAATGATCAAATTTTATTCCAGATGGCAGTATGATTGGTTCTCCTCGAAGCATAGCAGTGTTCCAGGGGGGTATGAGTAGTCACTTATACCATTCTTCTATGTCCAGATCATCTAGAACAGTCAGTTTGCCTTAGTTTGCACCCTGGATAGAGTTATGGTGGATTTTATTAGTTTCAGAGATTGTACCAGCAAAAGTGAACTAGAAAAATCACTGAAAAAATTGATTTGGTCTCTTGGGTCAAGGAAATGGCTTGGAATTTTGGCAGATGATGTTTTCCAGCATACCAGACAGTCCCCCACCAGTTTTTCAGTCAACAGATGTCCAAATTTTTTTATCTTGGCTCAGCGAATGAGGAAATCCCTCCAAGGGGCGCCCCATCAACTTGGCTATCGATGTATTTCATTGTTATACCATGTATTATGAAGTTGTAAATCGGCCTAGGGTGAATTAAGCCTCTAGTGACCCCCTCCTATGAATTATCGTGTCACATCTTATGTTATATTGTGACTTTCACTTAGGATAAGCGTCCTTGAGAAAAGTGCATCCCCTCTTTGACTTACTCACTTGATCCATGTATTGATTGATGTATTGTTGATCTCCACCGTTGATGATGTTTTAATCTCAACTGTTGGATATAAAAGTAAGTTAGGGTTTATGTCTCTCTCAAACTATTTAAGAGAGGTGACCCCCATTATAATTAATGAGCTTTGGCACCGGAAATTGAATAAAGTGATTTTTGTCTAGGATTACACTCTGAGTTCTTTTGATGTGTTGATGATTTGTTGATTGGTATTGCTATTCTTTTATACTGAGTTTATGTTGGGATAGATCTCGTATATTTTCTTGCACCCATCCATCTGCAGGTTGAAGGAGGCGCACTTGAGGAAGGCGCATTGGTGGGAAGACTCACTCTGTGCCTACTCTTGGGTTTTGTGTATCAGGGGGTGATTCTTTCTCGATGATTTTTCATTTCCCGCACTTTCTTTATGTTGCGGATCCTATTCGGTTGTCTTGCTGATTGATTTCTTTGGTTGGACAGGTTGAAAGGGGCGCTAGGGTCATTGACGAAAGCAAAACCCCATTAAGATCTTGCTCAGAAACTCTCATTTGATCAAAAGGATGACATTATTCATCATCTCTAAGGTCATCTACAAGAGCCAGATATGTTTCACAGGTAATTTCTCTCTCTTTTACTTTCTGCATGCATTGCCCATCATTTCCTACATTGAAGAAACCCTTATTTAGTAGTAGGAAAATTACCAAACCAATTTGCATCGAGAATTGGCAAATTTGGCGATCTAGGTTTTGTGCTGTATACCAAAATACCCTTTCTCCCTCAAAAACGTCAAGCTTGGATTCCTTTCCCCATCTCCAGGCACTGGTCTCAGTTTGGGAGAAAACGCCCCTGTTTGGCTTGCTGGTCAATTTCTTCTGTTTTGGTTCTGGTTTTTAGTTGGGTATTTTTTATTTTTCAATCCTTTTACCCAATTAGGTGTGTTGAAGCCTTAATTTCATTAAATCAACCTTGTCCTGAGCATTTCCCATATTTCTGATTAAATCCCCTAGGGTCCAAGGTCTGATTATCTGAACAAGCACACCAACCCTAGATCTGTTTAAATTTCTTAAGTCATTGGTCTCAATTGATTCGAGTAACATTTCCACTCTCCTTGAACACCTGTACTGGAATATCCCTTTAAATTGTGGCTTATCCCTTAAATCTAGGGTTTCCAACTCTCACCTTGCGTATTCACATTTTTAGGCTTGATCTGGTGATTAGTTGTAGATCTGTCTTTTCAGGATAAGATCGGGTCTCTCCCATTGTCACTCGAGCGTTCAGTGGCATAAAGTGAAGGAATCCCTAGCTGATGTGACAACCATCCATCTTTTGGGGGTTAGGGTTTTCATAGGTCACAACTTTGGTTGCTTGTCCCCTTGGCCATCCTCTATAGGATTCATCTATTGAGGTAACTACAAGATTTGTGATAATAGGACTAATTAGAAAAACAAGTTTCTTTTCGTTATTTCATTTGTTATTTCTTTAATCTTTGAAAATTAACTCGGTTGTGCTCTCCCGAGTATCTCGAAAGGGGGAAAGAGACTCTCAACCATTAGTAGTCAATTAATAAACATTATTTTTTTTAGGTTTAAAAAAATTGACAAAAGCTCCTTTCGTGTATGCTACATTGTTGCATCTTGTCTGATTAGTTGGCTTTACCAAATAGGGATACGAGTGACTAGAATAATAGGAAAATCCATATAATCTTGTTCTTGATAAATCGGGAGGTTGCAAAGGGTGATTACCATAGAGTCAGGGGTCTACTCCAAGCTGATTATGCCTTGCCCTATTCGACACTTGGTAAAGCCGCTTTAGCACCCATTTCAAGAGAGTTTTCCTTATTGGGACGAACCTGAAATTTACCCACTCCCCTAATCATCTCATTTAATAAATCTAAAATATATCAGTGAGACACTGCAATTCTTTCACCGAGATCACACTAGCATCCCTCATACACAAGCACTCTTTTCATTGGCACTGGTCTAGTTTATTTGTATGCATAAATCAATTTTCCAAGTGGCTTGAATGGTTTGCAGATTTTTTAAGTTGCTAAAGTAATTCATTTGCAGTGATTGGTGGATAATATTTTAATTCATTTCATCTTAACTCCTAGAATAATTGTGTTTTTTTCTTTCATAGATTAACAACCTTAGGTTATCTTCATAGGGACCACCCCCCTTGGCTTCGCTAGGAGTTGGCCTACACGGAGGAGCCAAGTATCAGGTGACATCAAGTGGATCGATCTTGGCCCCAAGGTCTCACCCAATGGATTGAAGATTCCTGCCACGTGACTTGAGGTGCGAATTAGGCGGCAACACAATCATAAATAAATAATTGAATAGGATAGATAATAGAATGATTAGATATGTTTACAATGCCATGTGACGATACTTATACTCACTGGCTGTTCACCATCGTTGATAGGTCCTGCCCTTTGGTTAGGATGTGACACTTAATCAATAAAGTCTAGATCCCCATCTTCCTTGGGCATAATACAAATTATTACAAATATCTCAAGGAACCATGGGAAGTCCTTTCTCACTCTCACTTACATACTTTGACCATAGACAAAAGTTAAGAACTTGCTCCGATGGGTTGTCGATCCTCCTTGTATTTTGTCGCATTATGATCCTCGCATTATAATGGAGAATGTTAGTGATGGATAATTTTGGTTATAATGATGATGACGATGATACTGAATTTATGTATGATGACAAGTAGGGTGATTGGTAATTACCCTGAGTGATGGTATTCAATTCTTTCATTTTTTAACGTTTTTGCTTCAGAGCCTTGAGTTATAATATAAGTAATATTCCCTGTATTTCATGTTTCATGTAGCTTGTGAATTTTTTAGACTCTTGGTATTTATGTTTCCATTTGGAAGCCCTGTATATTCCATTTCTATATATTCCCTACTTTAGTTATTTTTTGTCATACCTGGACCATATCATGACAATATATAGATGCCCTGTTGGGCTGTAAATCTCTGTATATACAACAGGCACTTTTATTTGGTTGTGGTAAATGTTTTAACCTAGGTTGATGTCAGACTGATGTGTAGTAAATTTTTCAAGCAGGTCAGAGGAACTTCAGATCAGCCTATATTTGATGGAGCTGCAACATTTCATAGGGCATCTGTATCTTCACCGGTGCTTCCAACACCACTTTCAAATTTTGGAGGCACAATTAATGTCAGGAGTAATCAGTTATCAATTAATGGCTTGGAAGGACGAGTTGGTAGAAAAGGACGCTTGTTAGTCAAAGGGAATTTGCCTCTCAGAACAAGAAAAAATTCTTTGGAAGATAAGATTGAGATGAAGTCAGAGAGCCTGGAAGTGCGAGCCAAAAATATATTCAGGTAATGCACCATATTAGAGTTTCTCCTTGTATTTACTAGAAATAATAACTTGTATAAAGCAATGGGTAGTTTCTTACATAGCCAGGTCTGTAACAATCTTTACCTTCTATTATATTTATAAACGGCACCTTTTATCCTTCAATGCATACATTTTACTGTTTTTTTTTTAAGAAAAAGTTTCAAGATTTTGTAAATATTACTTTCGAAAATTATTTTTTGCTCTTTGTTGTCCTTTCTTGGGTATACCAAAATAAAAATGATTGAATTTTTTTTGGAACAGTGGTCAAGTGGACAGCCAAATACAGGTTGCAGGTTCGATACTGGAGCCAGAGGTCTCAGGGATGATTAAGCTTAGTGGTGGAGTGGCATTCTTGCCACAAGAAAAGGGCACAGGGCCTGCTATCCCTCGTTTGGCTTCAAATCCGAAGAGCCTTTCAACTGCCCGGATTACAGCTGCAGCAAATATTGCTCGATTTTACAGTACACAATCTGCTGTTTTGCCTGTCAATGTGCCGGTCATGACATCAGGTATTATTTAAATGAAAGCATCTTTTCTTGGATGGCATTTGTTGAGTGAAAATGTATACTAAATAAGCCAGAGTGGATTCGGCTCTTTAAATAAAAATTGTTCTCTATTTTAATCTTGAAATTTTATAGAATCATAGATGTTTTAACTGTTGAAAACCCTTGTTTCACAGCAAGCTGGTTTAATGAACAATTTCTTGAATTTCACTTCAGCCGGTTATGCAAAGGCTTGAAGTTACTTATGAAATTTATCTTGAACAATTTAAACACGCTGAAAACAACTAACAGGCTGTAATTAAACACATGCACACCATAAAATTTGACACAGTGATTTTTGGCAAATTTGCCCTGGATAAAACCCCCACGGGGAAAACCAGTTTTGAGATGAGAGCTTTTATTATTTCTTCAGTAAAATGTAGGACAGAAAATGAAAGATGAAAATACAACTTATCTCCACCAGAAATTATCTCAGCAATAAATGCACATGTGCAGCAAACCCTAGCCGTACATCTCCTCGAAATCTGTGCCGATCTGACAGCAGATCCGTACAGCAAACCAGCCGTACAAATTACCTCGAAAGCTGTGCCTATTTATTGCAGTCCGTACACCTGTCCGTACAGCATTAAATGCAGCCGTACATACCTCGAAATCTGTGCCGATTTGCTCAGCCGTACATCAGTCCGTACTCCTCGATAATTGTGCAGCATTTAATTCGGCCGTACACCTCGGGAACCGTGCAGACCTGGCCGTACTTCCTCCTCGAAATTCGAGCCAATAAATGCAGCCGTACTCAGCATTAAATGTGGTCGTACTCCATCAATTAATGCAGCCGTACGATCTAGGGAACTGTGCAAGCAATCTGCTGAAATCTTCAGCTTCAAACCCTAACCTGGAAATTTGACCTCCTTGAGCAATTCGACCTCCCTGAGCTCTCTCCTCTCCTTCATCTGAAAAATGAAAAGTCCACTCACTTTTGCCTCCCTCACTCCTTTTTATAATTTCACAGTGAGAGTGAAATTCACATTTATTTATTTCCCATAAATAAATTCACTCACTTACTCACTTTATCAAAAGGTGACTTTAGTCATAAAGTCACATTTAAGTGACTTTAATGTGAGGGTCACATTTTCCCTCTTAAGTGACTTAGGCAAAATAAAGCCACTTAGGGAATACCTGACTAGGTACAAAAATCAACATTAACTATTATCTTTTCAAAACACCTGCCATATATCATTAGAAAATCTTGATCATGAACTTCATCAAGGACATTTTTGGCTAGAACATCTCTTATTTCCTATTCTGTCCACAGCTATGTTGCAGGAAACGCCTGCCTAGGTGCCATACTCATTCCCAAAAACGCATGGAAATGGGTTGGAAGCGACAGGGAATGCTTCCGGCTGTACAATATGGTGTTTCCCTATTCGGAAATGCTGTACTATAGGGCCGGTGATGTTTTCATGTCATTTTGGTGATTTCCTAGATGTTTATGTGGTTTTTAACTTGTTTGTGGGCCCGTCCAATCCAACTTAAGGGCCTTTGGACCCTCATAATGCTTAAAAACAATGAATTAAATAGAAATGAGGATATCTAATTAGTTATTAAACATAATTAATTGTTTTTTATTCTCAATTCAATAGAATAACAATTAGAATTCTCTAGAAACCCTAGCAACCTCTTGTTTTCTACAAGAAAGCACTTCATTCAGTCTTTCTTCACACTTTCTTCAGCAAGAAGAGCTTCCTACATCAGCAGCAAGCATTTTAGTTTTGTTTTGGAGCATTGGGAGCAAGCTTGGGCACATTTCCAACAAGAGGACAGTTGTAGGCTGCAAGAAGAAGGGTGTGAGCAGCATTCTATTTCGTGAGTAGATTTATTTACTGTTTTTACAACATTCATGGCTTCTCAATGTGTCATGTTTGAAGCCCCTAGACCTCCTCAGGCAAATAAGCAACATGAATACTATCCTCTTTGGAAGTATGGTACCAAGATCAAGCAAATGGGTGGTGGGGTTTGATGTGAATGTATGTGTAATTTTTGTGATAATGGCAAGATGTACAAGGGCTCTTACACACGAGTCAATGATCACATTTTGCTTGAAGGGGTAAAGGGTGTTGATATTTGTGCAGAGGTGAGGACCAATTTTGCCAAAAAGCATAATGATGCTCAAAGGTTGAAAGATAAGATAAGATAAGATAATTTTATTAATGTCCTACAAATAACCAGAAAAGTAGGTCAATCGGACTAAATGATACATCCAATGTGAGTACAATGTGGGAGTGCAAACACAACTCCTAGAAAATGCCAAAACTAAGATAAAATAAACTAAAGAAGGACACAAGCAATATTATAGATTCATAAACATGTATATATTCACATCAGTAGCGAAAAGCATAATAGAGATCAAGAATTGGTGGAGAAGGCAAGCATCGTTGTCCTGAATGTGCTACTGTAAGCTAGGTCACCTAGTTCGAGTTTGTGTTAGAATTCTGATACCTTGAAATTCGACAGAAATTGACAATGTGAAATTTAGCAATAAAATTCAACATAAAATTCGGCATTAAGTTCGAATGACTATAAAATATATGAAAATTTTCAATAAAATTCATTATGCTCATTAAACTGTGAACACTGAACATGCTAGTCATAGAATCATAGAAATAAAAATATTGTAACATGAATGATTAAACATATATTTCAAAAACACTAGAGTCTACATCTTGTTTGAAATTTAAAAACATGTTCATAAAATGATAATACATAATATTAAAATGTCATTCAATATTTAGGCTATTTAACTTCTCAAAAAGAAACTAGAAGTCTAGAACGAGAACACAAGTTTTATTCTTGGTGTTCTCATGGCCTATTTGTTACATCAAAAAGCTCGAAATCATCAAGAGCATTTGGGGGAGTGAAACCACTAGAATCACTATCGCCATTGGATTGATCACGCTCATTGTCAAGAGCATCTTGATCTCCCAATCCATATAGAACAGGATCGAACCATGGAGTAGAAGATTTGCACTCATCTTTGGCCCCATTACTTAATGCCAATTGCAAGCTACTACCAACATAAACAAGATCTCCTAATTTTCTCAATAACAACCTGTTTCTTCTCTTGGAATGAATATGCCTAAAGGCACTCTAGTTCCTTTCACAATTTGATGCTCTTGATCCCTGGCTCAAGACACGAGTTACAAAGTTTTGCAATTCTAAGGCCGCTGATGCGTAAAAATTTCATCATACTGCCAGATCAGTCAACGCCTCATCTTTCTTTGCTGCTACAGTTCCAAATAGGCCTTCTTGTAACTTGTATGCTCTGATTTGGGATCTAACCAAAGTTGCAATAGAGTCATTCGGATGCATCCTGTTAGTAGCCTCATAAAGTCCGCTTATGACCTCTTCATCTTGCGTCTTTGTATCACAAACAATCTAGGGCCCAAATAACATTTTGCATGTAATGGGCTATGCATCATCTTCAATCTCCGATCAACCACCTCACATATCTCTTGATAATCAACTTCCACATTATCAAAACGACTTGCAATCTTTTCCTTGCAACGATCCATTGCCTCATAAACAAAACCCATAGAAGGTTTATCACTATCAACCATGCGGAGCACATCAACAATTGGAGATCTATTGTTGCTTAGCATCCCAAAATCTATTGTGCTTAGCATTATCTATTCAATATGCTTTGCCTTGTGTTCTTTTGAAAAGTGAGATCCCTCCCACTCAAGAGTGCAAAAGATACATCTTATGTTTGTTCTTTCCTCAATAACTCTTTTTAGAGTGATGTAAAAAGTGACAAACCTTGTATCACAAGGCTTCAACAACGTTTAGATACATCTTTCCTGTATAAGCTCAAAGTGAGACGATGGTTAGTGACGGAGTTTGCAGCAGTTTTTGCTCTTCGGATTGTCTCATTGACAAACGTAAATTTAGCTAAATCATGCAATAATAAATTCAAGCAATGAGCTGCACATTTGGTCCAACAAGATACGATGTCAAATCTAGTGTTCGACACTAGTTACAGAAAAAAAATAATGATATACAAGAAAGATACAAAATGACCTCTGAGTAGGTGCACCCATATAGAGAAAGAGATATTAAGATAACCCCAAAGATTATGCTTCTTGTTTCCTCACTTGTCCTCTTAGAGAAGTGCACGCCACTTGAGAGAGAGATGTGTTGAAATTTAAAAGCTAGACGAGTTTTAACATAAGTAGAAAACTTTAATGCATGACCATATAAACTCAAGTTCACAATAGTACTGCTTAATAAAATTTAAACTGTAATAAAATAAAAAACAACTTAATTTCATCGCTTTCAACTTAATGCTTTTTTTGGTCACTGCGTTAAAGTTGGTCCTCAAGAATCATCAAATGCTATGCACAGTAAACTAATAAATCTCAAATGCCATGTACAGTAAAATAAATTTCAAATGCCTTGTACAGTAAAATAAATCACAAATGTCATGTACCATAAAACATAAAATAATGTACAGGAGGTACTAAGGAATCTTAACCATTATTTGGATCCGCCTTAAACTTCGATATTTTTAAGTTTGATCTTTTCATCGAAGGGACAAGTCAGTCTAGGTAAACATGTTGCGTACCTTAAGAGAGAGAGAGTTCAGGTAGGAGTAAACAGACCTCAGATTCTTCAATCAAAGTAACGGCAAGGTCATACTAACAAGAAACACAGTCATGCTGCTAATACAACCTGATGTAATCACGCAAACCGACATCGTGGAGGGATCACAGAGATGCAGTCGAAGTGGAGGACAGACAATCTCCGTGGAAGATCCGACAGACAGAGTCACGATAAAAAGATCAGCAGATTCGAAGCTCACGTAGCAGTCAATACATACAGTCACGGTGGAGTCCATAAATAGTCACACAGAGAAGCTGGAAGAGCCCAGTTCGTGGAGTAGATTGAGCACGCAGAGGCAGTTGCTGGCTAACCCATCCCGTGGTGCAGACGGAGCTCGTGGAGGTAGCTGCGGGCTAACCCAACCCATGGTGCATAGAGCACGTGGAGGTAGTTGCGGGCTAACCCAGCGCGTGGTGCAGACGGATTCCGTGGAGGTGGCTGCGGGCTAACCCAACCCATGGTGAAGAGGGAGCCCGTGGAGGTGGTTGTGGGCTAACTCAGCCCGTGGTGCAGAGAGCACGATATCTCAATCAGGGGATAGGTTCGGAGGGGTCACGCTTGAAAGGTGTCGGCAGATAGAGTCGTGGAAGAATCACAGAGGAGATCTGGAACCATATGGCACAAACACAAATCTAGTCTCGGTCAGCACGTGCAGAGGAGGATACGCTAGAGAATATCCACTCGTTTATTGGAGTTGTTAACCGGTAGCATGCATAAAACATATGTGAAGGTAAGTAGGATATATTCCATAATCGATGATGGCATGAAGGTTAACCTCATATATTTTTAAGGTTTAGTGATGAGAAAATACTCTTGTTAGGATAGTGCCAATGGTCCCAAATAAAACCAAAACATAAAGTGGTTCAAAGAAATGGTCCAATAAAATATAATAAAACTATAAAGTAAGTTTAGTGGTTTTATATATATATAAAAGGTTTCAGAGGGTAAACATTCCAAAAGATTTATATAGAGGGTCAAAGGTCCTTTTTGAAAACATAAAGTAACCATAACAATAAATGGTCCAATGGTCCTTTAACAAAACCATAAGGTAAATACACTTATGATAAAATCCATAAAGTAGGAGTCATCATAATCAAAGGTAAACATAAGTAAGAGTGTCAGGACCAAGTAAGGTAAGGACCAAGTGTCAACCAAGAGGATCACAACAACCCACATACCCAAGGATAGGGTGAACCATAACAGGTGGACAAACAACTCCTTTAGGACCAATAAGACCAGTGAACTTTTGTCTCTCTCAAGGTACATAGTTTTATATATTTTGTCATCATTGTATAAGGGAAAGATCCAAACGGATGGTACAATCCTTTTGTCCGTAACACTGCTCCTAAGGGTTAGGTGCTGCTGACATCATCAAGGGGTGGCCAGTCCCTTAAGAAGAAACCTAGCAATAACCGATTAGGAGAGGGGACATCATACATCATTATCTTCCATTCTTAAAGAATGGCTTTTAGCCCTAGGGTGAGTTTCAGTCTCACAGGGAATCATGTTGATCAACCTTGGACCCTGACGGGGTCCTCCATTCTCTTGGAGAATGGTTCTCAGTACTAAGATGAACTTCAGTCTCACACCAAAAGTTTATCAACTACCTGCAGGACCTACTTGGACATCGTGTCCTTGGTCCCAGACCACAATAAATCTTTGCCTCTTCCTGCAGGCTCTACTTAGACATCGCATCCCTGGTCCCAGACTAGAATACCCTAGAGGCATGTAGGGGTCCTAGCCACATGCTAGGGGATTTTCCATGGCATCAACCTACTTGGTCCTAGACCAAGAACCCCATGAGACTACTCGGGACCCTAGGGTACATTCTAGGGTCTTACTCTACCCTAGTCAACTGACTAGGGTACTATCCTTTCCGAGAATGGGCCTCGCAGCTATACGAATTTTAACACTCCCTCTCAGTAAGAGGGACATTCTCAGAAGATCAATAACATACTTCACTCTTACATGGTGATAACTCATCTCGATGTCTATCAACCTGTCATCAAATAATTGGTTTCTTGAGAGCTTCAGACAACTTTCCATCTCAGCACAAAGTATGATCTCATAGATCCTCTTGGAATTTATAGATGACTTTCCCTGATGACTGAGAATCACTTTCCACATATCATCTTTCCAAACCTGTTGTTTGATTGACTCCTCACAATGGGAGTAAGCTAAATGGCTTCCACTGGAGAAACTTTGAAGCTTTTGAATAGGTTTTTCAATGAGATTAGATGTAGGCTTCTTGGCCTTCTCCCTCTGCTTCTCTGAACAACAAATCTCAAAGACTTCCATCTCTAAGTCACTAGAGGACTAATGGAAGATTACATTTCCATATTTTGCAACCCCTCTTGTTTGGGTATTGAGAAGTACAGTTTGCTCCCTCTTGATCTCTGAATCTTGACTAGGGTATAAGGCTTTAACAACATGTCTTGGGACCTTATAGAGGTCACTTTCACGAACTCCAGTCACAATGGTTGAGCTTATACTTCTACCTTCAAACCATATCAAAACCTTTCCTTTTGAGAAAGTTACAGAGAACCCCTTGTCTTCTAAAACTGTCACCGAAATAACATTCTTCTTTAGACCAGGAACATATAAAATTTCCCCAACATTTATCAAAGTACCTGAATCAAGCTGTATGTTGGTTGAACCAGCCCCTTTAGTGTCAAAGGTACCTCCATCTCCAAGTTCCACTTTCTTGTGGAACTGCTTGGCCTCGATAGTTGCAAGGGTCTTCTTGAATCCAGTCATATGCTTGGTGACTCCACTATCTACCCACCAGGAATCTGATAGCCTGGAGATGGAACTTGAAAGTGTTGAAGCCAATTAATATTCTTTCCCTTGATCTAGATTCTTGGTCTCAACCCTTGCCCTCTTTTATTGAGGTTGCTCTTGAGTCTTCATCTGTAGCAACTGAAACATGATGCTTCTTTCTATGCCAATTTTTGTTAGATGATTTTCTACACTCCCATCCATAATGACCAAGCTTACCATAGTTGTAACACTTAACCCTTGATTTGAAAGAATACTTACCTCGAGGTTCCTTACTATTGTCCTTGTATGGTGGGAGATTCTTTCCTTTCTTTGTTTTGATGACTAGAGCTTGATTGTAATGTCCTCATCTGATTAGGCATTGAGGACCAAAACCGCTAACCTATGTGATTCCTGTGGGTTCGAGCGGTTACTTACAGTTAGGGAATCAACTGAAGACTGATGCCATTTACAAAAAATGTAGGGCATCAATATGATATCACCATTAGGTCAAAGAGGGCCACCGAAGCCAAAGGCCACCGACATGCATGACATCTAAGCATTATTTAATGATGCATGCACCCATTTAAGTCTCCATGTGCATGCATGCAAGTCAACTGCAAATTAGAAATTAAAGTGACCTAATTAGGTGAAAAGTTAGGGTTTTCGCAGTTAAAAGTTATAAAAGGAAGATAAAGTGAATGGAGACTTTACTTTTTGATGATTATTGATTTTGGAGCTCTTGAGTAGTAGCATAGCGTGCGGCCATAGTAGTTGGGGTTGGAGACGGCGTCTTCAACTAACGGGGTTTCAACAGTGAGATATCTGCCCTAGTCTCATCTAGGGTAAGCCAACCAGGTTCACCATCCGCTCTTCAATTTATTCACAGTTATCCAGTATCCATCAGAGATTGTTTGTAGGGGCACGTGTGCAGCCGTAAGGGGTTTTCAGCTGGAAAGCCCAAATCATTCACTGGGTCTTCAGATCTCAGTTTAACTTCGAAACATAGGCACCATTCTCATCATCGGTATCATACTCCAGTACCCGGTGATTATCAGATCCGGTCTTGCTCATCCTGAGCAGTTATCAGCAATTTCGGGATCAAGGGGGGCGTGAGCAGCTAAACCTCAAGATCAATTCACTAGCCTGCTTAGAGACCTCAGAACTTCCGCATGTGTCAGGCATTCTCTCCGGCACGGGAAGACTATCAATCCTACAAATTCTTAGCTTCATCGGACACCTCCTTCATTGAAAACGTCACCCTTAGTTGATTTTGGGTTCGTGTTGCTGGGGTATCACCGGAGGTAGAAGGTACCAGGTCATCTCCAATTCAGCTCTTCATGCATGCATATTCTCTCAAGAGCGTTCCAGCCAGCTTATCAGTGGTAAGTGTTACATTCTATCCTACAAACCCTAACCCTAATTTTAGCTATAAAATAGGGAATTTTTGCATAGCAGTTTGCATGCCCGGCTATTTCGGTAAATTTGCATAGAATTGGAAAATATCGGGATTTGGGATATTGCATTGATTCTTATCTGGTGGAGGCTTGGATCTACTTTGGATCTTGCTTTCATCATCTAAACAATCATGCAACAACCTTTCAAAGTTTGGCTGCACCTCTCTTCCATTTACTGAAGCCAAGAATGTCTCCCAAGTTGTAGGGAGACCATTGAACACTGTCTGCACAAGATCATCATCTTCTACTTTATCTCCAATGGCCATAAGTTGATCTCTTATCTGAGAGATCCTGGAAAAGAAGGTTGCAACAGTCTCATCCTTCTCCATTTTAAGTGAACTGAGTTGCTTCTTCAAGGCTCTTCTCTAAGTAGGAGCTTTCTTCTCATAGAGGTTAGCTAGATTATCAAAGCATTCTTTGGTTGTCCTTAACGGAGCTAAAACATCCATCAGGTTATGTTTAACTGAGTCAAAGATGACCCTCTTTGCCTTGGCTTGCTTCTTTTTTAACGCTGCTCTTCCTTGAGTTGTAGTGGGCTCTTCAATGACTCTGGTAACCAATTCATTGAGATCACTTTCTTCTAGGATGTTTAGGACCCTAGCCTTCCATGCATTGAAATTTGAGGCTCCCTCAAGCCTATCTTCTGATTTTACTGAAGGAGTAGTCATCTTAACCTTTACTTGTCAACTTCAAGAGTAAGCCTCTATAAAGTTTTAAATCCCGTCTTAGAATCGATGTAGTTTCTGTTGGCTGCAAAAACAGAGTTAGCTACACCCTATGCTTTGATACCATGTTGAAATTTAAAGGTTAGATGAGTTTTAACATAAGTAGAAAACTTTAATGCATGAACATATAAACTCAGGTTCACAATAGTACTGCTTAATAAAATTTAAACTGTAATAAAATAAAAAACAACTTTTTTTCATCTCTTTCAACTTAACTCTCCATTTGGTCACCGGGTTAAAGTTGGTCCTCGAGAATCATCAAATGCTATGCACATTAAACTAATAAATCTTAAATGCCATGTACAATAAAATAAATCCCAAATGCCATGTACTGTAAAAACATAAAATAATGTACAGGAGGTACTAAGGAATCTTAACCATTATTTGGATTTGCCTTGTACTCAGATATTTCCAAGTTTGATCTTGTCATCGAAGGGACAAGTCAATTTGGGTAAACATGTTACGAGCCTTGAGAGAGAGAGAGAGTTCAGGTAGGAGTAAACAGACCTCACCGTGGAGGGATCACAGATGCAGTCGAAGTGGAGGACAAACAGTCTCCGTGGAAGATCCAACAAACAGAGTCATGATGAAAAGATTAGTAGAGTCGAGGCTCACATAGCAATCAATAAATACTGTCACGGTGGAGTCTGTAAATAGTCACACGGAGCTGTTGGAAGAACCCAGTCCGTGGAGAAGACTGAGCACGCAGAGGCAGTTGCTGGCTAACCCAACCCGTGGTGCAGACAAAGCCCGTGGAGGTAGCTGCAGGCTAACCCAACCCATGGTGCAGAGAGCACGTGGAGGTAGTTACAGGCTAACCTAGGCAGTTGTGCAGACGGAGTACGTGGAGGTGGCTGCAGGCTTACCCAGCCTGTGGTGCAGACAGAGTCCGTGGAGGTGGCTGTGCGCTAACCCAGCTCATGATGCAGACAAAGCCCGTAGAGGTGGCTGTAGGCTGACCTAGCTCGTGGTGCAGACAGAGCCTATGGAGGTGGCTGTGGGCTAACCCAGCTCGTGGTGCAGAGAGCACGATATCTCAGTCAGGAGATATGTCCAGAGGGGTCACGCTGGAAACAGTAGATCATAAAATGAAGAAATAGTAGACAAACCAAAAGAAATTCTAGATCATGTCATCACATAGCTCTCGTAATAAGCTTTCCAACGAGCCAAGAATTTTTTAATTCTGATTCCGTATGAGAAAGTTATGTCAATTTTAGTGAAGATGCCCAAAAATTTCTCCTCCACAAAGTTTCGCACTTTTCTCCAAGAGTTGTGAAATACCAAAGAGAGAATTGATTGATGGACAAATGAAATGTTTGATATTCTATTTATATAAGTCATGGAGGAAATTTAGTACCTCAAACTGGGCCAACATGCAATTCAAAATTACAAATAATTAAATTTTCTTTTGTTTGGTTGGCTGACCCAAAAAGATGGTGTGCACCAACTTCACAAATTCATATCTCGTCAACCGTAAGGAGTTAGAACATGCTCCACATATCAACGGAAATGGCTTGACGAGGACAATCTCCCTATGATGAGTTTATTTGCAAATTCTTGGTCTAATACCCTTAAGTTCTTCAATATGTTTAGGAAGTCAAAGACCCCACACATGAGGGTGCGAAAGACCATACCACCAACTACAAGAGTGTCAAAGTCTTCTTTAACATATCAAGGCACGCCCATGGGCTCTACCTCCATCTACATCTAAATAGCCATATAACCACAAAGAGGACCATACATCACCATCAACAAGCTACCAAGTGTGTGGGTTTAAGAACCAAGGCACCACATGCAAGGGTTTCTAGGACTCTTTCAAAGATATCATATAATATTTAAACAAGATACTTTCCATGGACTTCAAGCCCGTCACATAGAACTCCATCGCCAAGTGATGAGGGCTTCATGACCAAAGATTCCATCATATCAAAGGCTCCAACAATCATGGGTTTACAAACCACCATATGTATGTATTCCAAGACCCAAATCATTTCCAAATGCACCATCAATGATCATATAGTGTCCAAGGGTCATCATGCCACAATTTATGTGGGTGCCAAACCGTCTTATTATGGATAATGACCATCTCCAAGGGTTCCATGACCCCAACAAGGGCTACATGGGCATCAATATCTTCATCAAGGGTTCCAAGTCTTCATTAAGTCATTATTGACCACATCATCACCTTTAAGGGGATAAGGACCATTAAGCCATCAAATGTGGGTCCAAGGGCTTCTTCAGGGCTTCTTCATCAAGCAAGGGGATTCATAGGCTTCTTCAACCACCTCAACCACACCAGGAGACCTCTAAGGGTCAAGTCCATCATGACATCACCTGTGGGGTTGATAGACCTTCTCTTAGGGTACTGTGACACCATCAGAGCATTAATGACCACATAATGGGTCATTAATGCTTCTCCAACCCATCTAGGGCTTCACCATCATCCACAAAGGCTTCAGCACCATCTCCAGGGTCTTCATCTGCTAGATTTTCTTAAGATCTGATTAGATTATCTAGGATCTTTATTTGAAAGAATAACAAGTACAACAAAATGCATAAGATGTAAAAGATACACAAGACACAAAGATTTTCATTGGGGAAACCATAAAGGAGAAAACCCCGCAAACTTCTTCAAAATAGTAAGATGATCAAAAGCAGTAATAAGAAATGTCCAGCATCTATCTTTCTCTCCTCCTCTAATTGTCTCTTTCTCTCGTGCGCCTTAGAAAGAGTGTGAGGTGTATATAAATGAGGGAGAGTGCCTCCCTATTTTTACCCTTTCAAGTCATTGACCAAATATAAGACTTGAGCCTACATGTCATCTCACATGGGGCCCACTTCTCCTAGAGAGACCACAATTGCATATTACATGATGTTACACTGGAGACTATTGCCTCGACTTAGAATGGAGGTTGTACCTCAAGATCTAGACACAATTTAGACATCCCGTAAAGGGGTAACACACATCCCCAATGGGGGTACAACAACATACAATGATAATATACATCAAAATATCTTCCGAAGTTACAAATACATTAACATCATCACCATCAGCAAGGTCTTCAACATCTTCAACAAGGTGGTGGCTCCAAGATCCAGCCTTGTGGGTATAGGGACCTTATCAACTGGGTACAAGGTGCTTCAAGGAATAAACCCACTATGTCCGAGGTCCAAGGCACTGCAAGTGGGACTTGGTGGCATCAATGACAATTTCATCAACAAGAGAAAGAGTGATTTTTTAATTGTTTTTTGCGAGGGAGTTGAAATAAACCCTCTTGGGTGTTGTTGGTGCTTGCTAGTGGCTGAACTTGAGCATTCCCTCCCCCTGTGAGATCAGAAACCTGCACAAAATAACAAGCTATTATAGCACAAAAGTGGTAGAAATGAGTTTTAAACAAACTCAAAATTATTCTTGCAAAAATTAGAAATTTTTCTAAGGCAAAACTAGCATGTAAAAACTTGAAAAATGCTAATATTTTAGTGCAAAATAAAGTATTTAAGAGCTGCAATAAGAATAAGAATGTTAGTAAAGATGCCAAGTCCTTTCCGAAATTTGTTGGACAATGGGGTATCCCACTCGGGAATCCCACTCTCCAAACTTGGGAAACCTGTAACAAAATTAGCTCAACAATGCAAATTGTTGGTCACTCTATATGCTAATCAATTACAACTAACACACGGAATGCTCAATATGAATTGTCAACCCAAGGAAGTCTTTTTGTTTCAAAGATAGTGAGCACAATCTATGCATAAACACTTAAGTAGCTGATTGAATGAATGAAAGCTTAATTGTCCTACCTATCTTCTTAGTCAAACTCTTCTCATGGCTGAAGCTAACCTAATTTATCCATCTAAGAATTCATAAATGTATTTACCTTCCTACAATCATTACTCTAATAATTACTGATCTAGAAAGAATTAACGTAGACTTACTTTTGCAGAAAGTAAATTGTAAAGATATCAGACTACCAGGAATTAGCTAAGACTTGTCTAATTTATCTAATATGCAAATCATAAATGACAGTAAAGAATCACACCAATTGCAATCATAATCTGACTAATTCAATAAACTCCAAGAAAGATAAATAACAGAAATAAACTAGAGTTGAGCTTGACTATAACAACTAATTCGCACACCTTGCATAAAGAGAAACTATCCTACACAGTCGACTGTCACACCACACAGTTGCAACTAATCATAATGCAATCATTAACTATCAAAAGAAAATGCCATCACCAATCATCATTGTTGCATCTAACTGTAAAATGCATCTATTGTAATAACACACTACACAAGAGAAATAAACTAAGCATCTAATTAACTTGACAGTCTCTGTGGGAAGGCAGGCCTAACCTTCGAACAGAGACACCGTGAACTAACACGAATTAAAACACAAGGATATGAAGAATTCTGCTCCTTGTATTAAAAATGGTAGTTCACAGTTACAACTCTTTGTTACAACTTACACAGTCTAATATTAATTAACCAACCCCAAGCTCAAATCACCTTCCCATATATATACATGAATAACACAATTCAGATCCACTAATATCGGGCAGCCATGAAGATCGATGATCTTCAGGTTGCCCTGTTACAACAAAGCAGTTACAGCCGTGAATAGTATTCAATGAAGATATAGAATATAGGGAGTATTGTTCCTCTGGCTGTTAATGGACCAACGAAATCAATTGGACGAAAAATGCCTTGTATGTTGCAGCGATGCCTGGAGTAGCGAAGTGCTGTTGCAATTGAATTATGTTGCAGCTACCACGTGGAGAGATGATCACATTGTTTCCATTCAACGTATGGAACTGGGACTGAGGAGTAATAGCTGGTACCAAATATCCCTTTCTTCTCCAGACTAAGCAGGCCGCTACACCTGTGTTCCTCAAGGCTTGGAACTATCTTTATCAAATCAATACATATTAGCGCAATTCAAAAGATAGAGTTATAACCATAACGATCTTAGGCATTAATAGAATAAGGCAATAATAAATAATACTTATGTTGCCGCCTAATACGCACTTTAGAACATGGAAAGTCTCCAACCACTGTGTGCGTCCTTGGGGGCAAGTGAGAGCTAGGGACCACTATCACCATAATACACAACTCTTTCGTTTAGGCTTAATCCCAACAGAGCCAAGGGGGGTAGTCCCTAAGGAATGCTAAGTTCCTAGGTTTATTAACAAATTAGTTAAAGGGATTAATTATTAAGGTTTATTAAATTATTAGACTAGTGCCTTAGATAAAGAATGGAGTCGATATATTACAAGCTAAGATTAGCCATAATTATCTAAGCAAGATCCACAAGGTTATAATTACTTACAAAAGATATACAATTGTTAAAGAAAGATATACAATATACACGTATAGAGCAAAGGGAAATGTATACACCACACCACTAGATATTCACTTAATGCCTTAATACAAACCACAATGTAAATGCCAAGATGAGATATTCAAATATGCAAGATTTACAATTACTTGAACATTCAACACATGAGATTGCAAGAGCTAGAAATAAATACTTGAAATCAAAGTGAAATGTTGGAGTGAAACAATCCCTGCTGGAGTATCCTGGTGGTGAAACGTTTTGCAATGTCTCTTGGTTGATTTTAATAGATTTTAAGGGGTGCCTTAAATATTCGATTAATGTCTTGGAACCAAGGGATGTGTCTACCCCGACCACATATCCTCTTAAACCAAAGATGGAGTGTTGCTGTGCTCAAAACAGTGGAAACCAGTCCACCTGTAGCTCGCAGATCAAACCCCTAGTGTCAAGGCACTCATCAGGTGGGACGCGAACGCCGTGAGACCCCCCTCGGTCTCTCACCCCCCATAGCTTCCAACGGTCACCAGTTTTTAATTGGTTCAGACAATATTACGGTGGATGCCTATTACTAAAACCTATTCCACTCCCTGTCGTATCTCGTGAGTACTCCACAGAGTGATAACCGAGTAAAGGATCAGGGGCCAGAGAAGTTGGTTTATTTTAGAGGCTTACTTTTAGATCTTGTTACTGTTGAGCATGCAAGGTTTATTTTGGAATGATTAACAAGGTCAACCAAGCGGTATCCCTTATGGGAGATGCTAGTACTTGAACCCCAAACGGAAAAAAGTAAATGTGTGAAAGATTTTTAGCAGAAAGTAAAGAGCAGAAAGTAAGTTATCTAGTTAAACTAAGCCCCTAAATCCTTCTGCTTTTCATACCCTTTGGTCTGAGTTCCCCGAAGGGAGATAACAGAGAGCAGAGGATACACACCGAAAGACTTGAGTTGTATGATTACTCTTATACAATTAAAACAAATGCTTATGCTTGAAATAGATAACCATGCTACCAAGAACCTTCATGCTAAAATGAGAAGAGAAGCCTCTTATTTATAGCTAAAAACCTAAAGAGAAGGCCCTTGGATGGTGGCCAAGTGTCACCCATCCAAGAGGGGGCCTTTTGGAAACTTCCAAGAGGGGGAGGGGCTCCATATTAAGATGGAAAAAATCCACATAAGGCAAAAAATGTCCCCTCTTTTAAATAATTCATTTTTCCATTTTGAGTGGGCCCCATTTGGGTTTATTTCTCCTTAAGTTTAATAGGAATGAACTTTAGGAAAAATTAGAGCCCCTAACTTTGAATTTTGGCTCAAAAATAAGAATTTTGCATTTTTCACTCTAGGCAATTAAATTAATTAATCCTGGTTTTTGCCTGAGTGGGACCAAAAGTGGGCTAAAATCCTAACCACATGTTCGAATGACATAGGTCTTGATCCTGTGGTTTAGAGGTTGATATGGCATTTCTTTTTTGCACTCATACCCCTATTACAAAATGCCAAGGACCAAGTGACGACCTTATTACATCAAAACTTTAATTAATTAACCCTTGACGGTGAGGTTAAAAAATTAAAAAAAGACTGACTAGATTCAACAAAATTTTGCAAGACTCTAGGATATGTCTAGTATGATCATGAATAACACTTTGAACCCTTAGCCACCCCATGGATTCAATTACTAGAATGCCCGTCACCACTTTAGAGGATATTTTGAGTGAAAACCCAACCAATAAAAATCGTTAAAGAACAAAATTTATTGGAAGGGAAAAACACTCGATGAGGGAACTTCCCTAATAATAAAGTCCATGACATGGCATCTATATTATATGATCCATACTTAGAACATAAAATCACAATAATTATCCCACGCAAGGGAGCGGATATTTCGAGTACAAAGGGGGAAATTGCCCTGCAAGGTGAAAAATCACAAGGACTTTTCCATGGAACAACTGAACAAGAATGTACATCTCCATTGTACATGAGGTTGCCACCTAGTCGAAATAGGTGGACAACAACCTGTAAAGATTTATGTTCAACTTGAGGAAAAACATCTATCTAGTGTATGGAAATGAAGTAGGACAAGGGAAAAAGATATAATTGGTGTGGTAAAAAAGGCGCTATTTCAAGACCCAACACAAATGGAGTGAGAAATCCACAAAGACTTGCGAAACAAATATTTAAGCTAGAAATACTTTAACTTCCCAAATTATAAGCAAACAACCCATATAGCATGCAACAAAACTATTACAATACTATTCTCAAGCAAAAAACTTTGCTTGAGATCCCAAATACACAACGAACCAAGAATGGAACAAGATCACCTCAATCACAATGCATGGACAGAGCTTCCTCCAAAGATTTATTCTATTATCATCCAAACTTGAAGTACAATGGCTCCTCTCGGACAAGAATGGAGCAAGATAGCAAGAATGGGAGCAATGAGAGAATGAGTGATCAAGAGAGCATGAGTAAAATGAAGCAAGAGAGTAAGTGAATCTAGCCCAAATGAGGAGAAGTGCCCCCCTTCAAATTGGAAAAATGAAAGAGAGAGGCTCTTTGCATGCTAGACAAGTGTCACAAGGGAGAGAGGGGGGTCCAAGAGAGGGGCGAATTTGCTCAAGGAGGGCAAAACCATGGTTTGGGATCTCAAATATGGGGAGAGAAACCTCTCTTTTAATGCTGTTAACCTTATTTCTATGTCAAATGGGGAGGAAACCACCATAGTGGGGCCCCTCCCATTGACTTTAGCTCACCCAATCAATCAAAGAGAGAAAAGTGCACCCCCTAGAGTGGGGAACTCAAAACTTGTTACATACTTGCTTGGGGCCCCCGTTTGGGTCTTAAATTTGTTTTAGGAACCTAATATAAACATTAGAACCTTTTCTTGGCCACCCCAAGTAACTATAGTCACTTTTCCAAAATTTGGCTCTCTAATTAAATGCCTATTTTCCTGATTTCCATGACTATCCTGGGAAAAAGTGACCAAAACCATAGTAATACGTGTTTGAATGACTTCAAACTTGGCCCAAGGGTGTAGGGGGTCTCATGCCATTTGTCTTGATTACCCATACCCCTATACAACATTAAAAAGGACCAAGTAACCCTCATTTACATTACAACAAATTGTCCTGAGTGACAATTTTTAATGACCAAAAATTTAAAAACCCTATGCAAAACTTAATGAAGTTCCGAAAGACTCTGGATAATGTCTAACATGGTAATGTAGAACATTCTTAGACCCCAATCACCCCATGCACTTGATCACTAGAACACCTTTCACCACTTTGTAGGTAATTTTGAGTGAAAAACTCAAATAATTAAAATCTCTAAAAAGAAATTTTAATTATCCAAGTGAAAAAACACTCAATGAAATGACTTCCCTAATGACTAAGTCTTCGGTGATCAAGTTACAAAAAAACTAGACCTTCATGCTGACATATCCTTACAATCCCCCGTAGGGGTGCAGAAATTTCATAGAGAGAAGAAGAGAAGAAGAGTTGCTTCACTTGATATTATCATTAAGTACTTCATTCTTATCTTCACGGCACATCCAATATGTGCATGGGTTGCCCACCTAGTTGGTTTTGGTGGTCAACAACTCCCAGGAGGAATCGATGAGGAATCATGATTCTGGGATCGATTCCTCCGGGAGCGTGAATTGGGAGCGATTTATGGGGGTCCCTAGCGATTCCCCGCAACGTAGTGTACAATTATGTATAGAACCTGTCAAAACCGGAACCTGTAAAACCAGTCAAAACCAGACCGAAACCGATAAAACTGGTCAAAACCGGTCGGCTCCGTACGGAACCATTCATTTCCGGTTTGAGACACCGGGGCCCTGAAACTGGTCGGACCGGTCGGTTTTTGACCAGTTTTATTTTCACTAAGTCCGAAGTGTTGATATCCTTCACTAGCGTGACATCTGAATTCTTTTAGAGGTCTTGGATATCGTAGGTCATGACTTTAGTTTTCTTTCCTCTGTTGTCCTGAATAGGATTGCCTTACGGGGCAACTACAAGATTCGTAATAATAGTATCCAAGTTAGTTATGGCTAACTGCTCATTAATGGTGGTCCATCACTTCCTAATTGAATACAGCTATTATGTTATAGTCGACTTGATTGAGTCAACCATTGTCGACCGCCCTTTGATCTTCTTCTTGGTCAGATGTTCGTCAACTTCCCATCGACCAGCGAACGACCAAACAACTATTCCAGTTAGCCAGTCGACCAAACATCCACCGTCTGTCGATTTGTTAACCAGTTGACTATCAACTTTGATCGTCGATTTACATGCAAAAATATAGCACACCCAACAACTTTGAGGATAAAACAACCATTAAAGGGAGAACATGTAATGTACATAAACTTCGTTACAATAATAATAATATATAATGCAGAATAATAATTACATCGCCAAAGATAGTGGCTCAGTTGGTTGGTGCCATTGTTGCAGAGATGTTGAAAGTAAATCTGGTACACTGTGCAGGTCCCTAGTTCTTTGAAGGGGGGGAAGTGCCTAGGAGTTCCCCGGGGAGTTATTTGAATTTTTCAATATATATATATCATGAAGCACTTCGAATGCCATCATCTATAATATTATAATAAATTTCTATCCTAAATGGATTTTAACCATATTTCCTATTTGCATTGGATATTTTATTTGTTTTTGAGATTCAAAAGGATGGTTTGCAACAGAGAAGTAGCATTTCTCGATTTAGCTCCTAGTTGCCATTAGTATCTTACTGTTTTGTCAGAAATTAATATTAATGGATTGCGAAGAATATTATGGTGCTACTCTCTGTTTCTGTCTTATTTAAAACTGGTTATGATGTTTAAAATTGGAATAGCCATTTGATTGTTTTCCATGCACAGATACACAGGAGAAAGTTGAGAAAACTAAAGAGCAAAGCAAAAGCAACCCAAAAATAGCTGTCCACATGAGGGACCTCAAACTTCATCTTGGACCTGAGTTGAGAATTGTTTATCCTCTGATACTGAACTTTGCTGTTAGTGGTGAACTTGAGCTCAGTGGCTTGGCTGATCCTAAGCTCATCAAACCCAAGGGGACTCTTACATTCGAAAACGGAGATGTAAATCTTGTTGCTACTCAGGTAAGTTCTCATTTCTACTATATCTGTTGTACAGTGATTACATTATTGCATATGAAATCATCATGTACATTGTAGAGAGCCACTTGTTCAAGAGGTTTTTCCCATATTTTCTATTCTTTCCAGGTGAGGCTCAAACGAGATCATCCAAATAGAGCCAAATTTGAACCTGATGAGGGCTTGGATCCAACTTTGGACTTAGCCTTGGTTGGAGCAGATTGGCAACTAAAGATTCAGGGTCGTGCAAGTAACTGGCAGGACAACCTGGTTGTGACTTCAACACGTTCTGGAGAGCAAGATGTGCTTTCACCTATCGAGGTGTGTATGCCCATTTCTTAGGTCTGAAGCATTCTACAGAAGATAGATGATTTGTTCTTTAATGGATCCTCGGTGCATTAAAATTAAATGATGGAAAACCCAAACAGGATATACATGATTTCGTGATAAGACATAGTGCATAACATATATACATCTCTTTATAGTTGTATAAGATGTGATATACAGATACAAAATAAATCTCTCAATTATATTATAAATCAATAAATCTAGTTGGAAAATTAGATTTAATTGCATTCAGCAATCCTTATTGCTGTATTTGATTGGTGTTCTTCCTATTCATTCCCATTGACCTATTTTGGTCATTCATGGACATTCAAATCATTTCATTTCATTTCTCTGCCCATGCTAGAACGAAGATTTATCCTATATTACAACTCCTTGAGAAAGCTTCCTACATGCTTGGCTGGAAAATCCAGCAATGCATTCATCCCACAGGGTTAAAACTGATGCATTTGAATGCTTAAAGTTAAATCTTATTGGGTCATATCTCAGACAATTTAACAACACAATTTCATCTTCAATTACTTGTTTGTGACATAGGAGGCATTTTTATTCGCATATTTCCATTTGTTTCCGACTAACCATTTCAATTGTCATGTTATGTGAGCTGGTCCTTATCCTACATATCAATTGTCTTTTGGGATTCTGCAAGAATCTCCACTCCTGATAAATGACCATGAGATTTATTCCTTAAGGTGGCAGTCTATCTTTCCCTGTAGAAGCTATCAATGTTGTGCATCGACCTGATGTCACCAAGTGCATAATTACATGCTGAAGGAAGACCCCATTCTGCTTCAGAAATATTGAAATTTTGAATATCAAATTATGACATTTATTGAGATGCCCAATTGATATTGGACTAAAATGACTGAAATATTATTTTCCAGAAATAAATTTTACATGCCATTGAAGAGAAGAACAATTCCTGTTCTATGTAAGAAGAAGAATTCCTGTTCTATCTAATTGACAATAAATGTATACGATAGATGTTTGATAAATGTTGATTTTTGTACCTAGTCAGGAGTTCCCTAAGTGACTTTATTTTGCCTGAGTCACTTAAGAGGGAAAATGTGACCCTCACATTAAAGTCACTTAA
>LPNX010339923.1:485938-506867 GCA_001517045.1 Pseudotsuga menziesii
TCATAATCTCGGAAAGAAAAAAGGCTAATAGGCACTCTGGCAGAAAGAACTGAGGATAAACAATTTTGCCTGAGCAGATCTGGTGACAACAGGTCCAATGGTGGCTAATTGATCCTTTAATTCATTGGTCTTGATCAAGGATTGTACACTGTACCATAGTATCTATCATGCTCATTCAAATGGCTGGAAGCAAGCTTTGCAAGAGCATATGTTAAGAGGCACCAGAATTCTGAAATAACTTAACCAAAGTATCAAACATGCTCTTACTTGACGTCTTATCAGCAATATGTGAGATGAAGTGATCCTTCACGGAATCAAGAATAATTCTCTTCACTTTGTCTTCCTTCTACTGATGAGTGGCCAATTGTGTTAGATCGGTTGGTTTTGGAATGTTCTTTTCAACAGACTCACACAGATCAACCTCATCCATAAGGATCTAAATCTTGAGTTCTCATGGAACAAAATTTGAAGCTCCATCCAACCTGCCACACTCTTAGATTGATAGTAACCTTACACATCTTGAAAAAGTCTCAAGTGCAAAACTCAACAGTATAAGTAGATAAAATAATCCTTCCAAGGGTGAAGGTGCATATCTCAACCAACCTAGAGTTTCACACCCAACGATCTTAACTAGGTCAAATAGCCATCCTAGGTAATCACTAGTATTGCCGCCTAACACACACTTAACCACAGATAAGTCTCCCAACCGCTAAGTGTGTTCTTGAGGGGCAATTATGAGTTTAAAACCCACTATCACCTCGATTCCTAACTCCTTTGGTTAGATCCAACTCCCAAAGGTCAAGGGGTGTAGTTCCTACTCACTAAGTTTCCTAAAGATTTTAATTAGGAGTTAAAATTTATTGAGGTTCACTTTAGTTCAATGATAGGCAATCATCAAATATGCAACATTTTTTAATGACAGGAAAAGCTTTCTTTGAGATTAAATCAAATACAATTGCAAGAAATAAATAAATAATGACTCACAAATCCAGTTCCTACTCTATTTGAGCTATGGAGTCACACTTTATGAAATTAAACTTGAATCAATTCAAACTCCAACAGCAACCAATATTCACATTCACATTGCTAAATGAATGTTCTACGAATAAACAATGAACATGAACTTGCTTGCAATATAAATTGACTTGTTAATTTGGTATTTGAAATAAAGTACTGTGGAAAAATAAAGAACTTGAATTGAAATGCTTTCGAAGTAAAATGCAAGAAAGAAACCAGTGATTGTTGCGTTTTGCAAGTGGTCCTGTAAATTTTACATAATTTTAGGTATCACTTTAGCTGAGGGGAATTAATGTGTAAAACAATGAAAGTACTACCTAATTAATGTGTCTACCCCAAACACTTATCTCTTTTGATTTGAGAGAGATTGTTGGGTGCTCAACAAGAGAACACAAAGGTTCCCTTCTAGCTCCACAAGTCAATCCCAAAGATTGTTGGGCGCTCAATAGGAGGAAACTAAGTGCCATGAGGCTCCCAACAGCCTCTACCCCTCCAGCTCCACGAGTCAATATTTATTTTCTTCGTTTCTTATCGAGATATAAGTTGAGTGCTTATTACTCTAGCCAACACAAACCTTTTCTTTTCTTATTACCCAGGGTCGGACCAACCGGTAAGGGGAATGAATACGGGGCATAGTTTATGTATCCTTGAAATAAAGAATTGAAGAACTTTAAAGAAATTTAACAAGACTAGCCAGCACGATATTGCAAGGATGGATAGCCAATCTGCTTGCAAGGTTTGGGCACAAATAAGATTGAAGCAAATTAACAAACTAAATCTAGTCACTCAACCCACTTTCCAAATGGAAAGGGTGGGGAAAAACTTGTGGAAATGAAAACAAATTATTCTATCCTTTCTTCAATTGCTATGGAAGGGCGGGCAATCCCAACTTCCTTTGCAAGCAATGGATGACAAAAATTTTAAAGGGGAAAAAAACAAATGTTGATTTATCTACACAACTCTCTTCCTAAAGAAGAGATGGGGCAAGCAATGAAAGAAAATGAAATACTAAAAATAAAACTAAGTAACTAAATCTAGCCTCTCTTCAATTTCAATGCAAGGGTGGGCAATCCCAACCTCCTTTGCATGCAATGGATGGCTTGGAAACTTAAAGAAAACCAAATTTTTACATGAAAAATAATAAGAAAGATTAGACCCAAGAGACTCTCTTGGATCAATTACAATGAAAGAGTGAAGAGGAGTTGAGAGAAGTAGAAAATAAGCATTTTTTTATGAACCTTTGATAGGGGGGTTTGAAGTGGTTTTGACTAGATGGTTTTTGCACTCTTTTTGGCCAAACTTTGGCATAACATCCCCCTCTAAAATAAAAAATCTGCAACAAAAACAAGCAAATATTCTCCAAATACACCAGAGTTTCACATATAAATTTCAACAAACTAGTGAGTAAAAAATAGCATATAAAAAGTGTTGGAAATGATAATTTAGAGAACAATAAAACAAAAATCTGCAGCAGAAATAATTAGTTAAATTTGAGCAATGCGGTATTCCACCCGGGAATCCCACTCTCCAAGCCGAAGTAACCTACAACAAATCTAGCTTCAAAATGCAAGAGGGGTGAGAGATCAAAGCAAAGAAATGGGAAATCACTAGTTGATCCAAGAAACTTGTAAACTTATCAAATGCTAAGTTAACCACTCACATAATATGTAACAAAAATATCACAATATTATTCTCAAGCAAAACAATTTGCTTGAGATCTAAAATGAAAAGGTAAACTAAAAAATGTACAATGTTACCTCATGCAAGTGCTATGAACTCCAATTTCCTCCAAAGATTTCTTTTCATTAAACAACAAAGCTGCAAATTACAATTGCTCACTTCTCCTTGAGCAAAATGGGAGCAAGCGAGCATGAGAGAAAGTAAGAATGAAAGAGTAGAAAATGGTAACCCTAAATGAGGAGGAGAAGCTTCCTTGTATAGGAAAAGAGAATGAGAAACCCCTCTTGCATGCCTTTCACTTGTCACTAGTAGAGGAGGGGGGCACATGAAGAGGGGTGTACCTCATTGAGGGACCGCCTCCTTTGGTAAGAAATCCAATAATGAGGGGGGAAACCCCCTCCTCTGCTTTGCAATCCTTTGCTAGGTCAAAAGAGGGGGACCCATGGAAATGGGACCCCTCTTTTGATTTATTTCCCACTCCAATGAATTTCCATGCTTGAGAGGGCACCTCCCTAGGAAGGAAACTTCATTATTGAGATATACTTGCATGGGGAGGGGGGGCCTTTATGCTTCAAACATTACGTTGTGTACATAATATAACCTTTGGAAGCTCCAGCTCCCCCCTATAAGTGACTTTATGCACTTTTCAAAAATTTGCCTTTTCCTGATTTCCTAGACTGACTTAGGAAAATATGTCCGAAACCTTATCGAGACTTGTCCAAATGGCTTCAAATTTGTCCCAAGGGTGTAGGGGTTCTCATGCCATTGATTTTGAGTACCCGCGCCCCTATTTATGGGCATTAGGTGCTGCATAGCCCTTTTACATTACAACTTTTTTATGCTGAGGGACATTTTGTAATCACCAAAAATTAAAAAAATCCTAGGCAAAACTTAATGAAATTCCGCAAAACTCTGGATAATGTCTAGCATGGTAATATGGAACATTCCTAGGCCTTAATCACCATCTGGGATCGATCATTAAAACGCCTTTCACCACTTTGGAGAAAATTGTGTGAAAAAGTCAAATAATTAAAATCACTTAAAAGGAATTTTAATTATCCAAGGAAAAAAACACTCGATGAAAAGACTTCACTAATGATAAAGTCCTAGGCAGCGAAGTAATACAAAATTTGACCCTCATGCTGACATATCTTTACAAAATTCCCCTGCAGCCGCAGTGTGCAGAAATTTCATGGACAAAAGACAAGAAGAGAAAGAGGAAAAGTTGCCTCACTTGAAAAATTTTGTCAAGTGTATCCTTCTCGTCTTCAAGGTACATGGTTTCCTAGCTAGTTAGTTAGGTGGTCAACATTCTGGCTCTAACTTGGGGACATGTGTTTGAATGTTGGAAAGCATGTGAGAACCTTAGAATCTGCAAAAGAAATCTCAACATACCCAACACAAGCAACATGTATTAAAAAAATAAAGAATGAATGAATGCTTATATGACAAATTCAAAAATCCTATGATACAAAATTTACATCAATATCTACATAAAAAAGAATGCAGGAAAGAGGTTAGAGATACTTTACAAAGGGTGCCTGTTTTGGACACCAAACATCCTTTACTTGAACAATAACTTGAGTTGTTTCCCATTCACTGGTAGATTCATGGGCTCACCATCCAAATGGCTAAGGTGGTAAGAATTAGGCCCGACCACATCCCTAATGATAAATGGACTTGTCCACAAGCTGTCAAATTTCCCGTGATTTCCTAGATTTTCATTTCTTTTAATCTTTTCTTGGTTCTTATAACTTTGATCATAATCCTTCCTTCTATTTTCATCAAGTTCCATTATCTGATTTATTTTGTTCTCAACTCTATCCTAACATGAAGCAAAGCCTTGAAGTAAACTATATATTGGAAGCTTAAGGTGCACTGGCAACTGAACATCCAAATCATAAACCAACTCAAATGGGCTTTTTCCTATAGAAGACTTCTTTGTTATCCTATCATTCTAGAATGTATACTTGATTTTACTAATCCATGCCTCTTGTTTTCCCCAACAATTTTCTTGATTATAGTCATTAGATTTTTCTTACTTGACTCTGCTCGACCATTTCCTTGAGGATAGTAATTTGATGAGTGAGACAAAATAATTCCATGTTCAAAACAAAAAGATGAAATATTTGTTGAGCTAAAGGCCTTTGCATTATTTGTGGTTTTCTTAGCTGGCACCCCAAATCTTGTTATTATTTTGTCTTCAAGGAAGTTCATGACAACCTTTTTAGTTGTTGCTTTAGTAGGAACGACTTCAACCCATTTAGTGAAGTAATTTGTAGTTGTTAAGATCCATGAGTAAGCATTACTTGAGTTATCTTAAAACTTGCCTATGAAGTCCAAACCCCATTGCTGAAAAGGAGTTTCTACCATATCTAGTTGTAAAGGCAATGCTGCTAGCTTCTGTTTACCCATGAAAAGTTGAAAAGGCTCACAACGTCTCACGAACTTGTGGACATCAGAAAAGATGGTGTTATCACATATATAGTAGTCAGGCTACCATATTCTATTTTTCAGATACAGTACATTTTTCAGCCAGATCTCTTACATATGAGATGTTGAGATGAGCAGTTTTGACGGATCATTATTTTATTTGTGGACTATTGTACTCTCCCATGTCAGGACTGAGTCTCGGGACACTCAAATTTGAGGACTGATGTAGCCATTTAGTCATTTCAGAGCAGTTACTAATGCTCTGTTTTATATCAGCACTTTCTCATTGGACAAATGATGGTTCAGATGGATTATATGCATGATTATGACTCAGCTTGTATTATATTGTGTTATGGTTATCATTGCTCTTATATTCATCTTTGTGACATGTATTAACATGTAGTGTCATGATCTGGCGGTCATAAATATATGGACTTGGATGTATTTGTATTATGTATTGATGTCCTTACTTAAACTTGGAAGTTCTCGATCTACACTCATTGGTTTTACCCTCCTTAGGGAGAATAGAGGTAGTCATTCCCACCATTGTTTTGTCTTGCTAGTGTTGGCTTCATCTTTCACTATCTCCACCCGTCCATTACCTTCGAGTTTTGTTTTTAACCCGACTTACTACTTGACTTATGGCATGGAGGACCTTTTCCCTGCTAGAACCTTTGTTGGACAAACCTCCGTGTTTATAGTGTGTCTTGGCTCTGAGTTGGTGACAGAACTTGCCTTTGGTGAGTTGGATTGTATGCCTAAATCATTCTGGTCGGTTGTCCCGATGTTTGGCACTATGCAGAACTCCCCCTGGTCACTTGAGATGTTGTTGGCTAAAACTGAAAGCTCATGTACTACTTGTGTTGGAAAATGTTATGTATGCGCCCATGGAAAATGAAAAATGCTAAACTGTGTTTCTTAACATATGTGAAAAAGGGCAAGAGCAATGAAATGCTAAAAATGCCCTTTGAAGGGTATAAGAAAAGGTCCAAAAAAGCAATGGTTAAATATATGCTATATCCAAATATTGCTGACCGTATAAATTTGAATATGTCCTGGATGAAAGCTGCGATTAGCTGTGCTTTTAAGCACTGGTGAAGTCCCAAAGGGTCATATAGGCCAAAAAGGCCATGGAAATAAATTTGATGGTCCTAATGAAACTGGATCAAACTTGATGTAGACATGATGCCTAAGTTGAATAAGCACTCTCTGAACAACTCAACCATTTGTGAGGCACCATTCCTTGTGTTGTTGTTTGTCCGGTAGGGTGTTATAGTGAGTATTTCCCTACCATATCCAAAGTGTCATGATGTTAAGTAGGAAGTCATCCTTTTCCCTAGCCTTGTAAATTTCATCCTTCACCCTTCACTAGCAAATTGACTACAACTATGAAGTGAGTATAGTCCTGAAAGTCTAGCCTGAGTAATAATAAATAAAGTCCTATATATGTATTTGGTTGATGTACCGCCAGTGAAATGACTGCTACTTGTTATGATTGTTGCTTAAATGATTTGTGGAGCATGTCTTAGCCTTATAGCACTTGCAGTAGATGGATGATAATTTGAGTTATATTATTGGTATCTGGTCATTTACAGGTGATTATATTTTCTATTAGTTGTTGTTGATGGTCAGGAAGAGACCTGGAAAGGGTATGAGTATACACCCTAGATGGATTTGGACTCTCTGAGTCTAATGAGAAAGTTTATTTTGAGTTACGGATACTTGCAGAGATGATCAGACTCATTTTACCTTTTTGATGCAGTTTTGGTTCACAGTATGATGTGTCTGAGCAGGGAGATGTTTCATTTGGATCTCCTAGGGCATTGTATGGGCATAGGAGGTGCAGCCACTTGATTGTACCATAGTACCCCCATCCCAGAGACCCTGGTGGGCTCAGTTTGACAACGCAAGCTCCCTATGAAGCTGTTTTGGCAAGTTCATATTTTCTGAGGTAGATTAAAAAATGATTAAATGGCTATTGAAGAAATCGATTTGGGCTACTGAGGCAAGGAAATAACATGGGATGAGTCATGATGATGAGAGTGATGTCCTCCGCACTTTCTCCAGCAGTTGCAGCACTTGACTGGACCCACACCTATTTTTTGGGCATTTTTATATTATTTTCTGGAGCTTTTGGGAGGCTCACGATTTCCTCGAGGCACAACGTCAAAAAATTAAAATATTATATTATTTTATTATGCCATGGGGCACCCAGAGGGAGTTAACACTCCATGGACCCACCACGTGCTTCATTTATTTCTTGTTGAGTGGGGTACCCTCTTTATGGGTGATTTAGTCCACTTTAGTACTTTATGATTATATTGATCCATGTATTGTATGTTGAGCTCGTCTCAACCATTGATTAGAATATTTTATCTTCACGTCGAGAGATGCTCTACAGCCCAGTATGGGGGAGATCTTGTAACGTGATTTAACGTTAGTAACGTTTGTAACATGTCGGCAAAAAATAATAGTGATAGTGAATTTTACGGGAGAGATCTTGTAACGTGATATAACGTTAGTAACATTTGTAACATGTCGGCAAAAATAAATAGTGATAGTGAATATTATGGGAGAGATTTTGTAACATGTCGGCAAAAAATAATATCACTTTCGTAACGTTATTTTTATTTAAAAAAATAAATTTTCTAATAAGCCAAAATAAATGTTGGCCACAAAAACAATCTAATATGGAGGAGATGTTGTAATCTTCCTACCTAACAAAACAATAAAAAAGTAAAAATTTAATTATCCGTAAAAAAAATATCTGGGTCAAGAAAAAAACACAAAATTGAATTATTCGCAAAAAAATGTTGGCCTTTCTAAACAACCCATGGTTTTATTATACATGGTTTAGGAGGCTTTCCACATGGTTTTTAAACCATGTGCAAGGCCTCCGAAACAACCCATGGTTTTATTGTACATGGTTTAGGAGGGCCTTGCAAATGGTTTTAAGACCATGTGCAAGGCCTCTTAAACAACCCACGATTGTAGGAGGGCCTTGCATATGGTTTTAAAACCATGTGTGGGGAAATGATGCAATGTTCGTTCCTAACAAAATAAAAAGTAATAAAAAATATTATGTCGGCCATAAATAATATTAAATATTAATAACAATAAAATTATATGTGGACCTTAAATAAAAAGATGTGTCTTTTGGTTTGAATCAAATCAATGGATACCTAAGAAGAGGTTTGCACCTGGAGAGATTTGATCCATCTCGGCGCTTGATAGAGCCTAGGATTTGGATCTACGTTGGTTTAATCTTAGCCACTCGTTTTGAAAGTGGTTAGGATTTTGGTTCTCTCATTTCTATTTAAAGGAGAGAACTTCTCATTTGTAAGAGGTCTTTGGCTTTTGGATCTGATTAATAGAAGAAAAAAAATGTGGATATTTTCTGTATCTACTTTGCATCTGATGTTCTTCAATGGTGATTGGAAAATCTTTTGCTTCCTAGCATTCGGGAAATTGTTATGAGATCTATATTTTTTTGGGGATCATTGTCTTGTCTACAGGAGGACGACTTCAGCTTGGGCGTTTTTGCAGGGGGACCTCAACTGGCCTGGATTGTCTTCATTTTTTATCAGAGTTTTCATTAGTGTTGTGGTGACCTATGATTTCTTTTTGCTATTTTTCTGCAGCATATAACTTATTTCTCATGTCATAGAAAATCTGATATGGTTGACGTTTGTTGTGCAAGAGAGGGGGCGCATTGACTTTCTTGGGCAAACACTGGACATAGAGCTTGCTTCAATCTTCTCAAATTGATCGAGATGGCAGGGATCATCATCATCAAGGCATCTACAAGCATTTCCAGGTAAGATCTAACAAGTAAGTCTCTTCTCTTCAGATCTCAATCCATTGTACCTGCTTTTCTTCAAATTTTTTCTAAAAAACACCTAAATAATAAAAATCCAAAAACATATTTAATCGGGGAACCGCTTGATCTTTGACCAAACCATTTTTGGGTTTTGTAGATCGAGCCTCCCCCTCACTGAATCATATTCAACGCTACCCTAATTGTGACTGGTTTGCCCTAGATCTGACTTTCTGACCGCCAAACCCTAGCACCCCACTAAAAATTTGACTTTTTCCAGAGTTGACTTTTTTCGGAAAATAATTACATGGGTTTGTAGATCAAGTCTTCCTCATCCTAGAACACCCCCAATGCTGAGCTAGTTCCTTCCAGGTAGCCCTAGATCTGAAAAACTGACTTTCAGCCTCCTAGCCTCCCTTATTAGATTTTGACTTTTCTAGATCTGGTTTTTTCTAAAATTTTCTGACTTGGGTTTGTAGATTGGGCCATCCTGATCTCGTTTCCACTCCAACGCTGAGCTGATAGTCTCCTGGTGGCTCTAGATTTGTAGATCTGCCTCTCCAAACCCTAGCGCTAGCACTCCTTCTATTGATTTCCCTATATCCTGAATCTTCCGGGCCAAATCCTTTTCTGGGTCCATAGATCAGGGCATATCCCAGGTGGGTTCATTTAAACGCTATGCTGATACTGACTCCATCACCCAAGGCTGAACAGGAACTGATCTCCAAGCATTGCGCTAGCCCCTTGTTGACCTCTTTCCCCCGAAATTTGACCACTCCTTGATAACTCAGGTAACCTGACATTTTCATATCTCTCACTGAGTCTATCTCTTTGGTACTAGATAGTCCCAACTCTATCCTTACTCACCCTGTCTCAATTACGTTTCCCAAGACAATGGTTATCTTCATTAGTTGCTAGTACCTTAACCCTAGATCTAGTATTACCCCTACAGGTCACTTTGGATCAATCCTCGTATGACTAAAGCCCTTATCCAAAGCCCAAGTCCACTTACTACTATCATCCATAGATCTAGAGTTTCTAATTACCTTACACCTTACGTACCTCAAGCCATAATTGATTTGATCTGGTGTCTAGGTTTGATCTCTCCTGTCGGGAGTAGATCCGGGTCTCCCCCGTTGTTGTCTTGGACTTAGATAACATAAAGTGAAGACTGCCTTGATTGGCGTGACAACCATCCATTTGGGAGTCTAGGCAATCTTGGTTCCACCTCCTTAGTTGCTTGCCCCTCTACCATCCATCCTGGATCCACCTCACACAGACAACTACAAGGTTGGTGATAACATTTTGGCGTCGTTGTCGGGGAGGTAGAGGCCTACCTTGGTTTAACATATCTCACCTTTCCCTATGACATATCTCTTATTGGTGAATTACTTGTGTGGTTCACCTGGCGACTCCACCCTACGACTCCACTGAGGATCGTACCCAACGTATTAATCTTAAGTTCTTAGAACATACCATAAATCATAATGAATTCAGATGTATTTCTGAGGCACATGAAGGAATTAACCAAAAACATGATTGAAAATACAAAACAAATAAACAGAAGGGATAGAAGGAGGTTAGACTACGGGTATGAGGATGACCTCGAGCATGACTATGGGTATGAATCTAGTTATTACAATCTTTATGATACCCACCAACTTCCTCACCCATTCAATAAATATTTCCCAACCATCCTGAGTGGACATGTAAGTCGACATGAACCTAGAAGTTAGTCCTAGCCAAGTAACCAGAGCTGTTAAAAAACAAGACAAACGGTCTCCTTTTAACTTTTTGGAAATACCGAGAGCACCTCATTCTATGCCAAACGATTACACTAGGAGGTTGCCCCAATTTAGTGGAAATAATGATATATCTATTGAAAGTCATTTGGACATTCTATGGGATCACATGGAAATTAGAGGTGAGAACAATGAAGATGTTTTTATGTGAGCCTTAGGAGAATCCTTGCAAAGGGATGTTCAACTATGGTTTGATCAAATAGCACTAGGATCCATCACTTGGTATGACATGTTCGCAGATTTGTTAATTGATAGTTGGAGTAGGAACATTGATAAAATTTTAGAGTGTCAGTGTAGCAATGATTGTGTCGTTGATAATCAATATATTGACAATGTGCTTTCTCAATTGGACCATTCCTCCCCTGATATGTTCCAAATTATGAGCGTGCCTGCAATCCATAAGAATGTTACAGAGTACTTCGAGAATAACGTTTCAAAACCTCATGTTAAAATTAAGAGGGATATCAATCAAATCATACGAGATACTCTGTTATTATTACCTGAAGCAGTCACAGAGCAAATTTTGGATTTGATCCGTGGAAGGGAACCTAAAATGCACCATCAAGAAACATATTTAGTTGAGCCTTACATTGGTGAGGTCATTAAGGAGCCTTTAAAAGAGCAACTCCATAGTCATTGCCTAATTGATGATAATTTGAGTCAGTATCCAACCTATCCAAATTTGGATTCAGACCTTGATCATATCACTGCAGAAGAAGAAAAGGTTGAAATTAATAAAACTTTCGTTGAAGAGCAATCATGTGGACATATTGTAGTTGAAGACCAAGTTTGTGAGGATGATAAGGAAGTTAGAAATGAACATATTGATATTTTTCCTTATCATGATGATGATCACATATCCTTAGTCGAGTGTAGTGAACGATCCAAGGAAGAACAACCACATGATCATGATATACTAGTGAGCAAGCTTGACCTAGAGCCTGCTTTGTCACATCTTTCAAATTGGTATCTGTGTCCAAATAATCATCAAGAGCCTCCAAGGAATGATTCTTGTAATATTGTCACTATTCTTTGTCATACTTTTGATCAAGGTGATTTGGTTGAGGAGATTAATCATAGTGAGTCTAGTTCTTGGGATGTTAGTTTTAATCTCGCCAATTTCTTTAGCAAATGTCCCATATCACATGCAAGATTGGTGTTAACAGATTTAAGTGATGTTTTAATTTGTCAAACCACCCTCCCATCCTAGCTTTTGAAGTCCTTCTCTATGGTATCATGTGGTACAGAGTCTCGAAAGTGCCAAATGGTCAGCGGTAAAACATTTTATCTCCTTTTATCCTTGGTGCATAATACTTTCAACTTTGCTAATTTCTTTGATTGGGTGAATGAAAATCTCTATAAAGACCAATTCCATATTTTCTCATTTTATAAACAACAAATGGGGTAAATTTCAATTTCTGGTTTAATGATCTCTAATGTGTCCCTATTTTGCTTCACCATTGATCATGATGTGAGTATGATTGAGTGTGCTAACTAGAAAGAGGAGGGAAACAGTGATGGCCTAGGAGGGATGAATCACGTATCGTATTCTTTTCTTTCATCAAATTTAAACTTACATAAATTTTATGATCCTATCGATCTATGGGTAGAAGAATTTTGCAACAATGAATTTCATCCATGGCATGATTTCATTTCTCTTTATCCATATATTTCTTTGATCTTCAAACAACAAGTTATAATGGCTTCAATTTTCATTCACATTACTTACAAGACATCTTTGATTCGTTGTATCATTAACTGTAAAGAAAGCTCAATAGATTCGTTCAGCAAGTGGTTGCATTGGATTTATGATTTTACCTAACACTTATCTAAATTGGATAGAGTAGGGTAGGTAGGATGAATAAGCCTTTCCCGACAGTAGTGTAGAATCTTGCAACTTTGCCTGAAGCTCGCCTTTGAAGCGCTTAGTATAGTTTTGATTTTTGTTATCCTACAAAATAAAAGTCAACTTTTTATTGAAAGTTATGGTTATAGATTAGATTTGTTTTCTACTTTTTAGTTTCATGCATCTTTATTTTCAGTATTTTATATATTATCCACATATCGTTTTGACGAACGGTCTATGAGTTTGGTATAGCTCTGGACATGCTGCAGGTAGTCAGTGACATTTTGGTAGCGGTTGCAAAGCTGGAAAGATTAATCGAGGATACGAGAAGTAGAGTACGAAGACCAGAGATTCTGAGGTTCTCAAGCGCTCTTTTCAGTAGAGCACTTGTCCTAGCTAGGGCCAGATGTTATCACATATATAGTAGTTGGGCTACCATATTCTATTTTTCAGATACAGTACATTTTTCAGCTAGATCTCTTACATATGAGATGCTGAGATGAGCAGTTTTGATGGATCATTATTTTATTTGTGGACTATTTTACTCTCCTATGTCAGGACTAAGTCTCAGGACACTCAGATTTGAGGACCGATGTAGCCATTTAGTCATTTCAGAGCAGAAACTGATGCCTAGTTTTAGATCAGCACTTTCTCATTGGACAGATGATGGTTCAAATGGATTATATGCATGATTATGACTCAGCTTGTATTATATTGTGTTATGGTTATCATTGCTCTGATATTCATCTTTGTGACATGTATTAACATGTAGTGTCATGATCTAGCGGTCATAAATATATGGACTTGGATGTATTTGTATTATGTATTGATGTCCCTACTTAAACTTGGAAGTTCCTGATCTATACTCATTGGTTTTACCCTCCTTAGGGAGAATAGAGGTAGTCATTCCCACCATTGTTTTGGCTTGCTAGTGCTGGCTTCATCTTTCACTATCTCCACCCGTCCATTACCTTCGAGTTTTGTTTTTAACCCGACTCACTACTTGACTTATGGCATGGAGGATCTTTTGCCCGCTAGAACCTTTGTTGGACAAACCTCCCTGTCTATAGTGTGTCTTGGCTCTGAGTTGGTGACAGAACTTGCCTTTGGTGAGTTGGATTGTATGCCTAAATCATTCTAGTCGGTTGTCCCAATGTTTGGCACTGTGCAGAACTCCCCCTGGTCACTTGAGATGTTGTTGGCTAAAACTGAAAGCTCATGTACTACTTGTGTTGGAAAATGTTATGTATGCGCCCATGGAAAATGAAAAATGCTAAACTGTGTTTCTTAACATATGTGAAAAAGGGCAAGAGCAATGAAATGCTAAAAATACCCTTTGAAGGGTATAAGAAAAGGTCCAAAAAGCAATGGTTAAATATACGCTATATCCAAATATTGCTGACCGTATAAATTTGAATATGTCTTGGATGAAAACTGCGATTAGCTATGCTTTTAAGCACTGTTGAAGTCCCAAAGGGTCATATAGGCCAAAAAGGCCATGGAAATAAAATTGACGGTCCTAATGAAACTGGATCAAACTTGATGTAGACATGATGCCTAAGTTGAATAAGCACTCTCTGAACAACTCAACCATTTGTGAGGCACCGCCATTCCTTGTGTTGTTGTTTGTCCAGCAGGTGGTTATAGTGAGTATTTCCCTACCATATCCAAAGTGTCATGATGTTAAGTAGGAAGTCATCATTTTCCCTAGCCTTGTAAATTTCATCCTTCACCCTTCACTATCAAATTGACTACAACTATGAAGTGAGTATAGTCCTGAGAGTCTAGCCTTAGTAATAAAAAATAAAGCCCTATACATGTATTTGGTTGATGTACCGCCAGTGAAATGACTACTACTTGTTATGATTGTTGCTTAAATGATTTGTAGAGCATGTCTTAGCCTTATAGCACTTGTAGCAGATGGATGATAGTCTAAGTTATATTATTGGTATCTGGTCATTTACAGGTGATTATATTGTCTATTGGATGTTGTTGATAATTAGGCAGAGACCTGGAAAGGGTATGAGTATACACCCTAGATGGATTTGGACTCTCTGAGTCTATTGAGACAGTTTATTTTGAGTTCCGAGCACTTGTAGAGATGATCAGGCTCATTTTACCTTTCTAATGCGGTTTTGCTTCACAGAATGATGTGTCTGAGTAGGGAGATGTTTCATTTGGATCTTCAAGGGCGTTGTATGGGCATAGGGGGTGCAGCCACTTGATTGTACCATAGTACCCCCATCCCAAAGAGCCTGGTGGGCTTAGTTTGACAATGTAGGCACCCTAGGAGGCTGTTTTGGCAGGTTCACATTTCTCGAGGCAGATTAAAAAATGATTAAATGGTTATTGAAGAAATCGATTTGGGCTACTAAGGCAAAGAAATGAAATGTCATGATGATGAGAGTGATGTCCTCCACACTTTCTCCAGCAGTTGCAGCACCTAACTGGGCCAACACCTATTTTTGGGGCATTTTTATATTATTTTCTGGAGCTTTTGGGAGGGTCACGATTTCCTCAAGGAGGCACAAAGTCAAAAAATTAAAATATTATATTATTTTATTGTACCATGGGGCACCCAGAGGGAGTTAGTTAACACTCCATGGACCCACCATGTGCTTCATTTATTTCTTGTTGAGTGGGGTACCTTCTTTATGGGTAATTTAGTCCACTTTGGTACTTTATGGTTATATTGATCCATGTATTGTATGTTGAGCTCATCTCAACCATTGATTAGAATATTTTATCTTTTAATCTTAGCCACTCGTTTTGAAAGCAGTTAGGATTTTGGTTCTCTCATTTCTATTTAAAGGAGAGAGCTTCTCATTTGTAAGGCGTCTTTTGCTCTTAGATCTAATTAATAGAAAGATTGTTTTGTGGATATTTTCTGGATCTGCTCTACATCTGATGTTTTTCAATGGTGATTGGAAAGTCTTTTGCTTCCTAGCATTTGGGAAATTGTTATGAGATCTATATTTTTGGGGGGATCATTGTCTTGTCTACAGGAGGACGACTTCAGCTTGGGCGTTTTTGCAAGGGGGCCTCAACTGCCCTGGATTGTCTTCATTTTTTATCAGGGAGTTTTCATTAGTGTTGTGGTGACCTATGATTTCTTCTTGCTATTTTTCTGCCGCATGTAGCTTCTTTCTCATGTCACAGCAAATCTGATATGGTTGACGTTTGTTGTGCAGGAGAGAGGGCGCATTGACTTCCTTGGGCAAACACTGGACATAGAGATCGCTTCAATCTTCTCAAATTGATCTGGATGGCGGGGATCATCATCATCAAAGCATCTACACTCATTTCTAGGTAAGATCTAACAGGTAAGTCTCTTCTGTTCAGATCTCAATCCATTGTACCTGCTTTTCTTCAATTTTCTGAAAAACTCCTAAATAATAAAAATCCAAAACATATTTAATTGGGGAACCGCTTCATCTTTGACCAAACCATTTCTGGGTTTTGTAGATTAGGCCTCCCCCTCATTGAATCATCTTCAACGCTGCCCTAATTGTGACTGGTTTGCCCTAGATCTGACTTTCTGACTGCTCAAACCTTAACGCCCCACTAAAAATTTGACTTTTTCCAGAGATGACTTTTTCCTGAAAACAATTACATGGGTTTGTAGATCAGGTCTTCCTCATCCCAGAACACCCCCAACGCTAAGCTAGTTCCTTCCAGGTAGCCCTAGATCTGAAAAACTGACTTTCAGCTTCCTAGCCTCCCTCATCAGATTTTGAATTTTCCAAATTTGATTTTTCCTGAAATTTTCTGACTTGGGTTTGTAGATCGAGCCATCCTGATCTCATTTCCACTCCAACGCTGAGCTGATAGTCTCCTGGTGGCTCTAGATCTACAGATCTGCCTCTCCAAACCTTAGCGCTAGCCCTCCTTCTGCTGATTTCCTTGTAACTTGAATCTTCTAGGCCAAATCCTTTTCTAGGTCCATAGATCAGGGCATATCCCAGGTGGGTTCATTTAAACGATGTGCTAATACTGACTCCATTACCCAAGGCTGAATAGGCACTGATCTCCAAGCATAGTGCTAGCCCCTTGTTGACCTCTTTCCCCCGAAATTTGACCGCTCCTTGATAACTCAGGTAACCTGGCATTTTCATATCTCTCACTGAGTCTATCTCTTTGGTATTAGACAGTCCCAACTCTGTCCTTACTCACCCTGTCTCAGTTATGTTTCCCAAGACAGTGGTTATCTTCATTAGTTGCTAGTACCTTAACCCTAGATCTAATATTACCCCTACAGGTCACTTTGGATCGATCCTTGTATGACTGAAGCCCGTATCCAAAGCCCAAGTCCACTTACTACTACCATCTAGAGATCTAGAGTTTCTAATTACCTTACACCTAAGTCACCTGACACGGGGACACGGGACACGAAGGACACGGGGATTCGAGGTGTCCGACACGGGCACGGTGACCCCGGAATCAGGACACGTAGGATACGTTTTATAAACATATATATATATATATATATATATATATATATATTTAAAATATATATTAAAATTTAAAAATATAGACATATAGATCCAAAAATATTTAGAAACTAGAACATTTACAATATGCCAAAAATTTGGGCAGTTTTCGGCTGTGGCAGCACCAAACTTTTCATATGTAAAAAATCAGGTGGATTGGATACTTTGTGAAATGCAATGGCTGATAACACAAAGGTTTACCCTCAAACATTGTCCATCAAAAAATGATAACCCAATAGTGCTTTTACAAGGGATTTTTAGAAGAGATCTGGCAACATATGTCAACAGATTAGTGTGCTCATAGCATATCATGGTTATATATATCTAGGCTCCCTAATTAATCCAAATCATATATCTAACACAAGCTGGTTTGGAATATAACCCCTGGGCCCTAATCCTCCAGAACCAAAACACTAACTTCACAAGAACCCCAACTATTTCTTTGTTGACTTAAAAAGGCCTTGCACATCCCAACTAATTGCAGTCCACATTATCTGTTTGAAATTTTAGGTTTATTACAGGATTTGATGGTTATTGAATTCAGAAGTCTAGCTAGAATCTTGGAATACATATATTTTCAGACCAAACCTTAGAATGAACACCATTCTGTCCAACCACTCCGGGTTAGATGAACGGACTACACTGCTAACGGACTACACTGCTAAATCTTCCATGATTGAGAAAGAATTTCATGCTGGAATTGCAGCCCTATGACTGGTGGATATCTTCCTAGGTGGTTTTATGGATGGGATTCTATCCTCTAAAATTTAAATTGGCTATATTTTCACATAAAATATTTCATATCAATTAGTTTTCTGCTCATTTGGAACTCTCTTTCATTATATTTTTTTGGCAAACAATATGTGTTGTATATTTCTTCAAGTTTTTATTCCACCATTGCAAGAGATCCTCGTGGTATGGAACAGCCCACAGATCAAGGCATGAAATTTGCAATTAGTAGGTTGTGTAGATCATGGTTTTATTTGAAAACCCCTGAGAAAACAGAAATTTCAAATTAGCAATCCCAAGATTACGTGTCCTGTTTTTTGGGCACGTGTCCGATTTTCGGGACACGATGTAACTGCGTGTCCGATTCGTGCATGAGTGCGTGTCCCGTATTAGGATTCGTCCGAAGGTCGAATCCCCTTTGTGTCGGACACGAACCGTGTCCGATTCGTTCCCCACGGGACACGAGGGGGGTATAGGGCGAATCCGGTTTCTTAGCCTTACACCTTACGTACCTCAAGCGATAACTGATCTAATCTAGTGTCTAGGTCTTATCTCTCCTGTCGGGAGTAGATCTGGGTCTCCCTGTTGTTGTCTTGGACTTAGATAACATAAAGTGAAGACTGCCTTGATTGGCGTGACAACCATCCATTTGGGAGTCTAGGCAGTCTTGGTTCCACCTGCTTAGTTGCTTGCCCCTCACCATCCATCCTGGATCCACCTCACGCAGGAAACTACAAGGTTGGTGATAACAGATGGAAGGCCAATAGTAACCAACGCTAAGGATTTTATGAATTGTAGTTCTAGCTGCATAGTGACCCCCACGAAACTCAACATGAAACTCATCTATGAGACTTTTGACCTCATCTTTATCCACGGATCTAAGGATTAGACCATCTGGATTCCTCCATCCTTGTCCAATTTGAGTAATGACATACTTAGATGCCCTTAATTTCAAAGATCTTCTCCTATGACTCACATGATGATTTGGACGTGTACCATGTTTGAAATAGAAAATAATATTTGCATACCATTCATCTTGTTCCAACTTTTGAAGACTTGGGGAATATTCTGGTTGATCATTTTGGCAACCCATATTTAAAGAATTTTCATTACTTTCAGTTAACATTTGAGCTAGACCTTGTCCTTTGACTAAATTCGTGGGCTTAATCTCTAAGTCATATTCTTGAATTTTAGCAACCCATCTCCCCCTTGCACATATCCCTTCTGACTAAAGCAAAACATCTTTGACTGTTGAACTCAGAACATAACCAATTACTTTAGACTCTAGAGTACCCAATGAAAGTTTTGAAATGTTAAAGGACTTAACCAAAGCATATGCTTTCTTTTCTAGTATGTGATATTTCAATTCTGAAGCTTGTAGGGCCCTACCCATGTAAGCAACGAGTTGATCTTGACCCTAGTCATATTTTTGAAGAAAGATACCTCCAATGGTATCTTCAGAAGCAACGAAGAAAATCTTGAAGTCCTTGGAATAATTTGGACTCATCGAGACATGGGCTTTAGATATGGCAGCCTTTGTTTCCTTGAAGGCTTTCTTGCCTTGTTCATCCCACTCAAATTTGGCATCTTTTTTAAGCAATCTATAAATTGGCTTAGCTATTTCAGCGTAATTTGAAATAAATCTGTGAACAAAGTTAATTTTTCCATGGAAAGATTGGAGGGACTTCTTTGATGTAGGCAAAGAGATCTTTTCAATGGCTTCGACTTTTTCAGGATCTATTTTAATCCCATCTTTGGAGACAATATGGCCCAAAAATGTTCCTTCAATTACCCCAAAGATTGAGTTAGCCGGATTTAACGAAATTCCAAATTTTATGCATCTTTCAAAAACCTATTTCAAATTATTTATATGACTATTCCCATCCTTTGAAAAAACTATTAAATCATCTTGATATATCTCAACGATTTTTCCAATCAAACCCTAAAATGCAAAATCCGTGGCCTTTTGAAATGTGGCATCGGCATTAGTTAAACCAAAATGCATTCTCAAATATTCAAAAGTGCCCCATGGAGTAGTAAATGTGGTTTTATGCCTATCTTCCTTTTTTACCATGTGGTTATACCTAGAGAAACCATCAAGCATTGACATCATTCTTGAACCCGTTACCCTTTCAAGAAGTGTTTCCATCAAGCATTGACATCTTCTCTCTTCTCAATCTTCTTATTCCTCTCTCTTCATTAATGGCGTGTTCAATTTGTCCTCTCTCTCTCTCTGTTTTTTACTTTAAAAATTGTAACCGCATATCTTAAGTTTTAACCACCTATCTTTTACAAACTCTAGGACCATCATTTAATGCACTCACATTTAATAATTAATTCACTTTAATTATTAAATAAACACTTAAGTGAGACCTATTCTATAAAGTATGAAACATCACTTTATTTATATAACATTCACTTATTACATAAATATACAAGGACAAATTTTAAGTCCTCATCACACCACACCAAAAATATGAGTGAGGACCTTCAGAGTTAACTTTCAACACTAAGGAGGTATGCGCCACCTCTCCAACATGCTTCACACCAACCCATTCACCAGTTTCCACTTCACCAAGGCGCCAAGCTCCAAAAGGGAGTCGCATACTCCAACCCATATGCATTCACCACATCTTCAATCAACTCTGAAATCAACACTATGATCAAGGAATGAGGTTGCCCCTGACTTAGGAAGAGACTGCAACTTACTTCGAGTCAAACAGACAAGAATCCACTCATTTAGGAATTTGGGATTTTGTCTCCATTTTTAATTTTTTCTATTTTTTAATTGACTTTTTTTATTTTTTAGAGATTTTTTCTGTAAGTGATAAATTTATCACTTAAAACCTAAGTCACATGACACGAGGACACGGGACACGGAGGACATGAAAATACGAGTATTCGACACGAGACACGACGACCCCAGAAATAGGACACGGGGGACATGTTTCATATATATATTAAAAAAGTACATAAGATCTACATTTTTTAAAAACTAGAAGTATATACATTGTACGCTAAGTCACCTGACACGGGGACACGGGACACGAAGGACACGGGGATTCGAGGTGTCCGACACGGGTACGGTGACCCCGGAATCAGGACACGTAGGATA
>LPNX010339923.1:509612-532631 GCA_001517045.1 Pseudotsuga menziesii
TGTACATCAATCATAATATCATTCATTTGAAATTTGATAATGATGAATCAGTAATAAAATTATCAATGAATCATGAACTTTGAACCATAAATTGCATATTTGATATTTCTCATTTAACCACAAAAATCAAAATGTATTACATAGATATCGAGAGAATGCCTTCAACAAATACAAAATAGAGTAGATACTACTTAGTACCAAGTCTAGTATCTACTGTACTACTAGATACCAAATGAAAATACTAAATAGCCACAGGTAAGAATATCATAGCTCATCAATGGTACTAGCCATTGTCAATTGTCTTCCTGCTCCTCCATGCCAAAATTAACATTACTGTCGTAGCTCTTTCCTCTATCCTCCTCCTCCTTTATACCCTTTTTGACAGGACACATGTTCAGAAATCAGGACACGTTCCTGGCAAGTGTCCGACACGTGTTGGAAAGTGTCCATATTTTGGGACACGAAAATTATGGTGTCGAACACGTATTAGGGCAAGTGTCGTGTCCGACACGTGGAATACGGGACACGGGCCCTATTTGGAAGTGTCCTGTTACTTAGCTTAAAACTTAGGAAAAGTGGATTTAAGTGTAAAACAGGTGCTCTGAGTTAGAAAATGAGCACCCCCATGGAAAAATCCAACTTCTAGCGACACTTTTATTACATTTATAATTTTCCCAATTAAACTATTAAAAAATAGGCTAAGTTTACGGGAAAATTATTTTTCTCAAAACTTGAAATAAATCTTAGGGGGGGCTAGCACATGTCCATATGACTCGATACTAATGTCTAGCATGTTCATATACATTGACATGTGAACTTTGATAACCTCCCAAGGCATAACCTCCAAGACGACAATTCCAGCTTTAGAAGAGCAGGTGAAAAACTCAAAAATTATAAGTCGTTTATTCAACAAAACATAATTAACAAGAAAAAAACACCTTGGAATACTCGGATTGATATGTAAGTCCTAGGAAGCCAAGTTCTTTACAAAAAACCCATTCTAGCACATTTTTTACAATCTCCCCGCAGGGCATGAACATGTAGTAAAAAAGTGAAAAAGGGGCTTCTGAACTCTGAATTTGAACAAGTAATTGTTCATCTTTGGCGGATCACTTGAAAGTCCAACTAGATGCAACCAAGTCAGTAACACCTTTTATAGGGGGGTTTGAAGTGGTTTTGACTTGATGTTTTATGCACTCTTTTTGGCCAAATTTTGGCATAACCTGCCCCTGTAAAATGAAAACACTGCAAAAAACAACAAACAAATAATCTCCAAATATACTAGAAATATGCTTCCAAACACTTTAAAAGTTTCACATATAAATTTCAACAAACTTGTGAGTAAAAAATAGCATATATAAAGTGTTGGAAATGATAACTTAGAGAACAACAAAACTAAAATCTGCCGTAGAAATAATTAGCTAAATGCAAGTAAGAGTTGGGTTCTTCAAAGTTATTTGAACAATGGGGTATCCCACCTAGGAATCCCACTCTCCAAGCCTAAGTAACCTACAACAAATCTAGGTTCAAAATGCAAGAGGGGTGAGAGATCAAAGCAAAGAAATGAGAAATCACTAATTCAACCAAGAAACTTGTGAACTTCTCAAATGCTAGATTAACCACTCATATAATATGTAACAAAAATATCACAATATTATTCTCAAGCAAAACAATTTGCTTGAGATCCACAAATGCAAAGGGAAACTAAAAAATGTACAATGTTGTTGAAATTTTAGGGTTAGAGGAGTTTTAACACAAGTAGTAAACTTTAATGCATGAACATATAAACTCAGATTCAAAATAGTATTGCTTAATAAAATTTAAAGTGTAATAAAACAAAAAGCAAAAAAAAATCATCTCTTTCAACTTAACGCTCCATTAGTCATTACGTTAACATTGGTCCTTAAGAATCATCAAATGCCATGTGCAGTAATAACATAATAAAATAATGTACAGTAAATATCAGTAGTAATGAATTATACCAATATTTGAATCAGCCTTATACTCAGATTTGATCTTGTCATCAAAGGGACAAATCAACTAGGCAAACAATTTTTCGTACCTTGAGAGAGAGAGAGAGGGTTAAAGCAGACAGAAACAAACTTCGGACTCTTAGTCAATAGGGAGAGAGGCTCCAATCAAATGCACAGGCTTGAGTGGTTTAGTCATACCCAAAACAATCACGCTAAGGACACACAGTCACTCAGCATAAGAGACACTCAGTCATACTTAGCATAGTCATGCTGAGAAACCCACAGTCCACACTTGAAAGGAAACCTCACGGTCACTTAGGGGAAGGAACCAAGCACCCACACAAACTCACGATCATGGTGGAGAAGACCACAGTTCACACTGCAGGGCGAGCTCGCGATCATGGTGGAGGAGACCATAGTTCACACTGCAGGAAAGGCTCACGATCATGCTGTCAGAGAGAAGGGTTCACGAGATATGACACGGTCAAGCGGATGGAGCACCCAAAAGGCATAACAGTCACACGTTGTTCAGTCACGCTGAGGAAGAATTGTGCAAGTAGCAATGGAGGACAAGCGCAGCAGTCGCGTGGGTGGTCACGAGTCAAGTCGGTAGAGAAGCCACAAATAAGCTTGGCAGAGGCCACAATCCAGTCACGCGCAGAGGTAAGCCATGAGATAGGGCCACGGGTAAACTGGAGAGTCAGACCATCGCAATCACTCTGAGAGAGGGAACCCAGGCACACCGGGGTGATTGCGCAGCGGGAGTAGAAAGGCTCACACAAGAAGGGACACGTGCAGAGGGAGAAACAGATCACGCGCAGAGGTAGCACAGGCTGAGCGGGGAGAACAGTCGAGTCAAGCTTAGAGCAGATCCCGTGGGAAGAACAGTTGGGTCAAGCTCAAGGTCACGTTGGGTAAGACATAGAGGGAGGTTGTGCTGAAGAGGGCCATCACGCTGAGCACATGGAGCAAAGGTGAGCCAGCAGAGAAAACACCTGAGGTAGCCCAACAGAGAATCCACAAGAATTAGATCCTTATGTTTTAGATTCACATTAAACCTTAATTTATAATCAAAGGTCTCAACAAAATGGTCCAACAAAAAATCAAGACAAAGGTCCAAAAGCCTAATAAGGGTGGTCCAAAGATTTATTAATAAAAACATGAAGTAAATATAACTTAGGATGGAATCAAAGGTCTAATGACCAAAAACAATAAAGTAAATAGAATCGTCCAAAGGTTATATAACCATAGGTTATATAGGCATAAAGTAAATGGTAACCTTAAAGTTAAATGGTCAAAGGTTTTATAAATAAAAGCATAAAGTAAAGTGTACCAAAAATAAAAACCATAGGGCAAGGGTACACACACAATAAGAGCGCTAGGTACCAAGTAGGATAGGGGACCATGAGTCAACAAAGAGGGTTACAATAAGGACAACCCACAAACCCACAAGATCAAGGTGAACCATATAAGATGGACAACCAACTTCTTTAGGACCAACAAGACCAGTAATCTTTTCTCTCTCTCAAGGTACATTATTTTATATATTTTGTCATCATTGTATAAGGAGAAGATCTAAATGGATGGTACGATCCTTTTGTCCTTAATACTACTCCTAAGGGTTAGGTGCTAAGGGGTGGCTAGTCCCTTGAGAAGCAACCTAGCAGTAACGATTAGGAGAGAGGACATCATCTTCCATTCCTAAAGAATGGCTTTCAGCCCTAGGCCAAGTTTCAGTCTCACACGGAATCATGTTGATCAACCCCTGGACCTTGACTGGGTCCTCCATTCTCCCAGAGAATGGTCCTCAGTACTAAGCTGAGTTTCAGTCTCACACTGAAAGTTCTACCTGCAGGACTTACTTGGATATCATGTCCCCTGGTCCCAGACCAGAATATGTCTCTGCCTCTACCTGCAGGATCTACTTGGGCATTGCATCCCTGGTCTCAGACCAGAATACCCTAGAGGCGCATAGGGGCCCTAGCCACATGTTAGGGGCTTTGCCATGGCATCAACCTACTTCGTCCCATACCAAAAAACCCCAGGAGACTACTGGGGACCCTAGGGTACCATCCTCCCTGAGAATGGGTCTCGCAGCTTCACTAACTTTAACAAATGTTACCTCATGCAAGTGCCAAGAACCCCAAACTCCTTCAAAGATTTCTTCTCATTAAACAGCAACGTTGGAAATTAGAATGACTCACTTCTCCTTGAGCAAAATGGGAGCAAGAGAGCATGAAAGAAAGCAAGAATGAAAGAGTAGCAAATTAACCCTAAATGAGGAGGAGAAGCTTCCTTTTATAGGAAAAGAGAATGAGAAACCCCTCTTGCATGCCTTCCACTTGTCACTTGAAGAGGTGGGGGGCACATGAGGGGGGACCCATGGAGGTGGGACCCCTCTTTTGATTTATTTCCCACTCCAATGATTTTCCATGGTTGAGAGGGCACCCCCCGAAGAGGCAACTTCATTCTTGAAATATACTTGCATGGGGGGGCCTTTAATGCTTCAAACATTACCTTGGGTACATAATATAACCTTTGGAAGCTTCACTTCCCCCCCTTTAAGTAACTTTAGGCACTTTTCAAAAATTTGCCTTACTAATTATTCCTCAATTTTCCTGATTTCCTAGATTGATTTAGGAAAATATGTTCAAAACCGTAGCAATACTTGTCCAAATGACTTCAAACTTGACCCATGGGTGTAGGGGGTCTCATGCCATTGGTTTTGAGTACCCGCACCCCTATTTATGGGAATTAGGTGACACATAACCCTCTTTACATTACAACTTTTTTATGTTGAGGGACATTTTTTAATCATCAAAAATAAAAAAATCCTAGGAAGAACTTAATGAAATTCCGCAAAACTCTGGATAATTTCTAGCATGGTAATATAGAACATTCCTAGGCCTTAATCACCATTTGGGATCGATCATTAGAACGCCTTTCACCACTTTGGAGAAAATTGTGTGAAAAAGTCAAATAATTAAAATCACTTAAAAGGAATTTTAATTATCCAAGGAAAAAAACACTCGATGAAAAGACTTCACTAATGATAAAGTCCTAGGCAGCTAAGTAATACAAAATTTGACCCTCATGCTGACATATCTTTACAAAATTCCCCCGCAGGGTGCAGAAATTTCATGGAGAAAAGACAAGAAGAGAAAGAGGAAAAGTTGTCTCGCTTGAAAAAAATTGTCAAGTGCATCCTTCTCCTCTTCAAGGTACATGGTACATGGTTTCCTACCTAGTTGGTTAGATGGCTAGCAACTAGTTGAAATACAACTCCCTCATACTCAAGATTGATCTCAACAACAACTGCTATGATCCCTTGTTGAAATTTCATTTGCATCGGGAAATTAATGCAAGTATTGAAATTCACCTCCTCCTGTTAGTTTTTGTAGCTCGTACAGGTACTTCTACATTGGCTATTTGTCTAGCATGTAAAGGTGGTCTGAAAAGTGACTCTCTAGGTGAGCACTTTATAATGTGATTTTATAAAGTGGCTTTTATTTAAATGACTTAAGTGACTTTTATATAGTTTGAGTGACTTAAGTGATTTAAGTCATCTCAATGAGAGATTAAGTCACAACCGTAGATCTAGTGTGGCCAAGATGAAATCTTGACCGTTGAGATCTGAAGGTAGTTGAAGAGGCATTAGGGAAATTATAAAAGAGACCTAAGGAGAGTGGAGACACCTTTTTTGAGATAGTTTTGGGGAGCTAAAGAGAAGAAGAGTGAGAGAAGTTTACAGCAAATAGGAAGAGCAGAAATCTTAAGGAGAGTGGGCATGCTTCCCAAGGAATCTGGCAGCATTTAATGCATAGAAAAGAGGTGCTGTACAACAGAAATATGAAGTGACCATACAGCAGAGAAAAGACCATACAGCAGCGCAAAAAGTCAAGGTAATTTTTGTTTGTTTGGCACAGAAATCGAGGCAAGAAATTCTGTTGTTGGACAGTCCATACAGTTCGTACAGACTGCTGTACAGGACATACAATACGGTTTTTGTTGTGCATGATTTTCAAAGTGGAAAGCCGTATTGCTGGTGTTGGGCACATATTTTGAGATTTGTTGGTCTTTAGCAGTTCGTACAGTGTATTCAATGCTGAGATAAGTTTTTTGTAATTTCCAGAATTTCTTCTCTGTGGGAATTAATAAAAATCTCTCATTTAACTGGTTTTCCCTTTGGGGTTTTTCCAGAGGCATTGCCCAAAAATCCTATGTGTCAAATGTGTGATTAAATCTGGTTGTCTACTATTCATTTTGGTATTTCTTCTCAATTTCCAAATTTGAATGCTAGTGGGTTAGCATGCATTAATCTAAGTAAAGTAAAATATTGGAGGTTGAAATCAAGATTTTGGCTAAATGTGAAAATTTAACACCTTCTGAGAAAGTTCCTCGAATCTAACCCTAGAATTTTCTGCCTTTAGAACTATTGTAAATTAATGTGTAAAATAGCTGTAGAACAATCACAATAATTTACTTCTAGTACCCCAAAAATCTGCGGCAGTTGAAGGAGAAAAGATACCAATCATTCCAATGGGTTTCCAAACCTCTAGGCAACTTCACATGCATAAACCAGATCTGAAAACTTTGGCAAACACAACAACAATAGATGGTTGTACTATTATCTTCAATCTTTGTGGTAAGTACCTTAATGATTTTCTTGGAAGTGTGTCAAATTAGCGTGACAATTAAGAGGTGGAAATAACCATCTCAAGAAGATAACAAGTTGAAATAAAATATGCAATACACACAATATGTGGACAGTTGGAAATCACACAGACACACACACACACACACACACACACACATATATATATATGCTCAATGAATGAAATACATACATACCATAGCCTCCTCTCAAGGCTAGGACAAAATCCAACCACCCAAGATGCACTAGCCAGTTAGTCAACAAACCCTAGCTCCTCTAAGTCCAAGAATTCTATATGCCCAATGACTTAAGAACATATCTACCATAGCCTTCTCTCAACACTAGGACAAAATCTAACCACCCAATATGCCTTAACTAGGTTAGACAACAATCCCTAGCTCCTCCAAGTCCATGAATTATGTGTTCAATGAATAAAGTATATACATACCATAGCCTTTTGTCAAGTCTAAGACAAAATCCAACCACCCAAGATGCCATAGCAAGGGTTAGTCAACATACCCTAGCTCCTTCAAGTCCAAGAATCCTTCCAACACTATCTCCAAGGCAAGACGTCCCCCTCTTCTTTCCCAAAGACATCCAAGGGTTTCCAAACCCTAATCTCTATCGTCCAAGGGATGAACCCCAATACCTAGAACCCAAGATGCTCTAAGAGACCAAGAAACCATAGTGCCCAAGAGAGATCAAATGTACAAAGAAGAATCTCAAGAGAGAAATCATACAACCTCCTCCTCATATTCTCCACTAGGGTTTCCTCGTGAACCCTAGCGCATCAATAAGATGCACTCCAAAGAAGAGACAAAAATGGATGTGTGATGTGTTTAGAAAGGTTCTCTCCTTCCTCTATTTATACGAGATATAAGGGAGACCAACAATATAGCATAGGTTGGCCTAAGCCTGACAAGCAAGCCTACTAAACATAAGCCACACACAAGTGAAGTGCTCCACTATGTGTCAAGCTCCAACGATACTGTCGTGCACAATAGTGACCCAAGGTGATGTAGCTATGCAAGGCAAGTTCACACCATTGCATCTTGAGTTTCCATGCACTCCATCCATCTTCCAAAGCCAAGTACTCCAGTGGTGCAGCTAATCCTTGCAAGAACATTGTTGAAGCCCCATGTGTCCTTGAGCCATCTCCAATCCTATGAGCAAGAAACAAAGCTGCCACATGCCTTATAGAACTTGTAGCCTTCCTCTACTATGCACAACACTCCTCATATCATGTAGGGCATTCTCTCACCAAGTGAATCTTCCATGCGACCATCATGTAGGGCATCCACCATCCAGGCAAGAAATCTTCGATGCCCTAGGGAAGAACACTAGTGACTAAACTAGTGATCTGAGGTTTGGCATGCACTAAGCAAGCTATCACAAGTGTGCATATCCATCATGGACCATATCTCATACTACAATCCATCTCAGACCATCGAGGAGCTGAACATACACCATGTACCCCAAAACTCATGAAGCACCCCAAACATGGTGTAAACACTTCTGGAGTGACCTGAAAGTCCAACACTAGTGACATGTAAGTTTTACCTTCATATATTGCTCATGATATCTATAAAATTGGCTGCAGTTATTCAACTTCTTTGAAAAGCTTTTAGCTTCTGTTCCTTCATGAAGCAGCCTCTTTGTATCACCTAAATGCTTCCTGTTATCCCATGCTTTTAAATTTACAGCAAAGACAACAATAGTAAACATGTTACAGAAAATAGCAAGTAGTAGTACATTCCATAATAGTGGATATTTATATCATATTTGCAAAATTTTCAGTCATGCTGGATGTTCTTGGTGCCAATTAATGCACATCTACACAGTTGCTATTCACTTCCATATGGTGGACAATGTTCAACTTCGAACTGATTATGCATACAGACTTTGGTGGTAGAAATTAATTCTTGTTTTAATCCTTAACAGTGGGATAATCATAGGTCAGAGTTTTGACTCTTTGAGTATAGTTACTAAATTTTACTTCTGTATGCTTTAAAGTTTAAATGGAAAATAGTGGGATCTGAACTGGGTAGAGGTAGTTTGTAGGAAGAAAATAATATCATGCTTATGCACTAAACGACAAACCAGGAGGGAGAATGCTGGTAGAAAACAAAAGGATGCAAAGGTGTTATAAAATGGTAATTGTCCTGCTAATAAGAATGGGAGAAAAGATTTATGGAATGACTTTTGTGTGCCCAAATCAGGCATGTGGAGCATGAAAAATCTCTTTCAAATCAGAATTTTTATTTCAGTTCTGTAGAAGTGCTGCACTTTCAGAACTTCAGTCCCTTATCCATAGCTTACAAAATATGAATTCCTGTTAATCAGATGTGAAGTGTTTGGCATCATTCAAGTCGAATTTAGTCTTAATAATAAATGATTTGAGTGGCTTTTTGTTATTGAGGAATATATGAAAACTGAATGAGCTAGCATAAAAGGGGCACTCACACTAGTGGCAATTTGTATTTTTTCACAATTGATTTTGGAAAGGATGCCCTTTTTCTGTTTTTTCTCTTGGTGCTTTTGACTAGTTTTGTAGGTGGAGTAATTAGTTTTGAAAAGGACATGCTAGATGATTTAGAGCCATGCATGATTTTCTCATTTTGTTGTGAAATCTATATGTCCTTTGCAAATATTTTGATGGAGAGATCTTGTGCAGGCTGCTCGTGTCTTTGAAAGTCAGTTAGCAGAGTCCTTGTTGGAAGGTGATGGCCAACTTGCCTTCAAAAAGTTGGCAGCAGCTACTCTTGAAACCTTGATGCCAAGAATAGAAGGAAAGGGAGAGTTTGGACAAGCACGGTGGAGAATTGTATCTGCTCCTCAGATTCCAAATCTTTCCCTTGATCCCCAAGTTGACCCATTGAAATTGTTATCTAATATTTCCGTTGGAGCTGAAGTGGAAGTGCAATTTGGTAAACATTTGCAGGTAATTATTGACACCTTCCATCTTGGACCAGTTTTGGTGACTTTATCTTAAATTACAAAGATAAAACTAGTTCTCTCTAAACTTACATTTCACAAAGAATCAGGTCAATTCTGCATATGTACTGCAATTGTTGAATGGTTCATTTGTTGATAGTCGTCTTTGTTCTGGTGAACTATGAAACCTTATATTATTCTGCTGTCATAAACTATCTGGCTCTGTGCCTCTGGTTTGTAACAATGGGTCCTCATTTCCTTTATTAACCTGATCTGAAAATGTCTGTTAGTTTGAAAGCTACTTTAATACTTTCTAAGTCTATTCCTTCTCCATGAGCCCATTGTTCGCTTTAAGTGCAAGATATATCCCTCTGATAATCTTCAAAGGTACCACACCTTGTTTTTGGTAGGAAACGTTTCCTCCCGCAATGGATTTGTTATATACTGGCTTCCTGATTTGTCATATAATGTCGTCCCTTAACCTCAAACACAAGCATTACAAAGAAGAAGTTGTCATGGGATTTAATATGCAACACATTTTTTCAGCTTATTAAGGGTGCGTGATTATTAAATCACACGTTGACTGTTCAGTGGATAGTCCTGCATTAGGGAAAGCTACGTGGCTAGTTGGAAACCCTCCCTATGGCAATCTTCCTCCAAAAGTTAGCAGCACGTCATAACCATTCCTCTATCAAACAAGTGGTGGTATGATGACCGATGACCATCTTTAGTGCCTTGGATTCAATTGCAATAGTAGGTGGCCTTGACAATTGGTATTGCAGTCCCATCTCCTTAATCTAGTTGGAAACTCACATCAACTCCAATGTTGGAAATCCAAGTAATGAGATGGCCTTACACATAAACCTATATATTGTAGTAGGAAAACGTGCAAAATAGCTAGCACATAGGTGTCAATGTTACCAGCTTTGATCCCCCTTATGATTAATCCATGCCTAGACGCTTCCCAATCAATAAGTTACCATGGAGCATTCCATGAGATGTTGCAGAAAAGCACAACACATAGCCGCATTATTATGACAACATGTTCATGTGGGGATTGAACCTGGGTTTCTGAACAAGATCATTTGATTTACCACTTGACAACCCACTCGACAGTTAACAATTCTTGCTTTGAATGATAACAATTTCCCCCATAAGCAGAACTGTATAAGCGATTAAGGAATTGGTATGAAACTGTAAGCTGTTCAGAAGATGACATTGACTGAACTATATTATTATATTATATCCATACTAACTGAATATATGCTTTTCTTCAGGCTTCAGTTGTAAGGCAGCTAAAGGAATCAGAAATGGCCACACATTGGACTTTGCTCTACCAGCTTAGCAGTAGGTTGAGGATTCTCATTCAATCTATCCCCTCTGGTGACAAGCGTTTGCTTTTTGAGTATTCTGCAACATCACAAAGTTGATTTCTTTAGCAGCTTCTATCTGAAATTTGCTCCTGTTATTGCAAACAATGGCATTGCATTTCTTGTACATTACAGAACGATATATAACTGTACTGTGGTAGGAATATTTTAATAAAGATGTGACACTAGCTACAGGCTTCATTAGGTGCAGGGTGTATATAGCCCGTTCTGTCTCAGAGCTTGAAGGAGGGCGTACATGCATGTAACATAGCTTTATGTAATGGATCTACAAATAGAACAACCATTTTTATTACCAAATTCAATGGTTCTTTCCTACAATGAAATTGTTCTCCATTTTTATTGTCATTGCTGTTGGAGGAGCAGACTACAAGCCACACTACTATTAATGATATGTAATCTTACCACTATTAAAGTGGTAAAGAAATATTGATTTTAAGTGGTTAGTAGATACATAGCCAATGTAATAGGCTAATTTTTGAAGTTAGTGTTTAGGCGGTTAAACCACCATAACCATGTTGTGATCAAGTATCATTAAGATGAATCAAATACACAAACAAGCTAATCACATAAAACAATGACACTGGATATATAGTGATAAAATATTGCACATCACATAAAAACATTGACACTGGATATATAATGATAAAACCTCTACAATATAGAAGATACATCCACTTTCAAAATTCTCTTCAATATGTGATTGCTCCATGTTTGAATAGTTTGCATGGACCCCAATTTATAAGAATTGTAGGTAACAACCTCAATTAATGAGGTTGTCAAGATTAAAACGTTCTCCTAACTACTTAGTAGTGAATCTCTTTACAGAATCCACAATTTAAGGATCTTGACTAGCCCCTTTCACAATGTTATGTAGCACTACAACTAATAGCACGATTTTTCATGCTACACGTAATTTCTTAAGTCAAGTTTAGGAGATAGTTAATCATCACTAGCTTCCCCTCTTAAGCTCTATTTAGGGAATATGAAGTGACAAGATGAAAACATGACAACCATCACTAACTCATCTCACTATTGAGGGAATAATATAGTAAATAATAATTAGGTGCAATTTTTCGACCTCCCTTTGGTTGGTCTTCACAGATGCTTCCTTGTCCAATGCGGACAAGCAGCTTCGCTCGTCGTATTCCCTGGATCAATACAGCTTCATTATGCATATTCACAGCACTAGTAGCAAAGTGTTTGGGCCCCTCAAAGAGATAGCGAAGGTAAGGTTATCTGATAATGGGTGAGATCAGATAAGTGCAGGAATATTAGGATCTGATAGTAAACTTATGTATCTAGCCAAGTAAATATGCTCCAAACATTATCTACTCTTAATTTTCACTTTGGGATAGGTATGAGCATAAAACAAATGATGGAATATAAAAATTACAATAATCATCCCTTGATATTAATTTGGGTTTAAAAGGAAAAAAGGAATGACCGGGATTTGACAACATCTTGACCAAAAACTGCTGCAGACAAACTCAAATCAAGAGTTTTTCAGAACTATAGAATCCTGCGAACGAAAAATCTTCACTAACCTCTTTAAAACTGTTGATGCAAACAGTGGTTTCATTCAATGAGCATAAGCACAAGCAAGACCTGAAACTAAAATTCCATAACACTATAAAATTATACTTTATCCATATATGATAATAAATGTGGTAGAAACATTACCCTAATAGTGATCCGATGAAGATGCATGCAGTGCAAGAACATCAAAGATCAATGAAGTGCTCCAAGCAAACGAAGTCATGTGGAATCCTATGGTGACCTCACAAAACACACGTTAGAGATCAACAAATGTGTTTTAGACTAGGAATTAGTTAGATAATCACATGCCTTGTTGGTTAAGAGGGCCTAAGACACAATCCATTACCCGCAACATAGTATTATAAAGATCAACCAACACGAAACAGCCACTTTTATCGCCAACCCTTGCCCCACACCTCCCTCAACCATTCTTTGACTAGAGCAAAGGCAAAATCTTTTTCTATTATTCTCCCTTGAGGATCCTTTTCTAATCACTCTTTGACTTACAAAAAGGTAAACTCTTCTACTGTTAAGCTCCCTCGACAGTCCTTTCTTGGTCATGGCAAGGAGGCTCTCGAACACAATATAATTGGCATATTACTGAGTAGTGGTGCGACTATCAATAGTTTCTCAACTAAGGCTATCCATTTGCAAGTCCAACAAGGAGTGGTTGTCTAATAATACAATTTATTTTGGATTATATGTTCATAATGCAATAAGTTTTCACAATACATCACAATCATAATATTACCACAACTAAGTCTAATGCATCATCCCTGTAGCAACGGAAGCTACAATAAACATGATTTTTTTGTAATTAAATAAATAAGACATTTATTGAATTAATGATAAGATGATACAATACCTTTGTGACAGTTTACCTATATAGGCATTGACTGGCCACGAAGATAAACAAGTATGTCTCTTGACCTTTCATTAAATATAATTGTTGTTATTAATTGTTATTTACTTATTAATTATTTATGATTATGATTATTATCAATATTAGTCTTTAGTTATTGCCACCCCCTTAAGGCATGTTTTGTTCTCAAAGCATAATAAATTGGGTTCTCTCTGGTTGAGCATGCTTCTTTGGTTGCGTCATCTTTGACTTTGTCTTTCTTTAGGAGCTTGTTGGAGCTTCTCATTTGAGTGTTTGCAAGATCTTTTTGCAGTTTGTGCATCATATCTTGAAGTTTTTTGAGTTGGGTTTTTAACTTAGGTTCTTGTTGCTTCTTGGATGTAAACTTGTTTTGTTATTCCATGTTTTCCGGAGCTTCTTCCCTTTTTCTTTGTTGATTCGCTTGTTTTTCTTTGAGGATAGAACTTTCATTTCCATATAATTTATAATGTTTACCGTGAAGGTGGAATTCCATGCTTCGTTCTTTGAGATTGGTAGAATAAGTGCCCAACTGCATCCACCATTCCACACCTAGCACTATGTCCATCCCATCAAGTGGTAGCACATAAAATCCCAATTTGATTTCTAACTCTTGTATATGAACAATTTTTTTATGACATCTTCCCTTGTTGTTGACGTGATGTCCATAAGTGACCTTAATAGTGAGTTCCCTTGTGGGGTACACGAAAAGATTTAACGCTTTAGTTTCTTTTATGTCTACATAGTTATGTGTGTTACCAAAATCTACAAGGATTGTTAGTTCATTGTTTTTAACAATTACCATGAGCTTTAGTGTCTTGGGTTGTGAGATTTTGGTCTTAATTGTAGATGAAATCGTCGTTTTCTCTGCCTCTTTTCTTCAAACATTGACCTCGTTAGTCTTCCTAGGATGAGGGGGGATATTTCGTGGTTACTTGTGTTTTCTTTTTTTCGATGTCTTCTCCTTGTGGCACATTATAATCTCTATTATTCAATTGAGTACATGAAATTGAAGATAATGATATTTTTTGCAATGATTCGTCACTATTCAAATCTGAATTGCAGGCTACAATGATTTCATTTTCTGGATTTGAGACTTCTACATGTTTCCCATCCACTATTCGATAGTAATGTAATGACGCATCTTCACATATATTCCCTAGAGTCCAATGTTTCCCACATTTGCGACAGGGGTTGTCCTTGTTGTCTTTTTCTAAATGAACATATTTCTTGTTATCTCTTGATGTGTTGTTATAATTGGATGTTTTTGTCACAATAGTAGCCCCATGTTGAGTATTGAGCTTTCTTTCAATTATTTTTGCCATGCTTTTGGCCTCCACTAATTCCTTGGTTTTGAAAGTTTTAACTCGCTACGGATAACGACCTTCGACCCTAAAATATATAGTATTAGAAATTGACCATCCGTAAGGTCAGGAAATCTTGTAGCTAGGACTCATTTTTGGGTACATTCATTCACTACCCCTATTTGTTGCAAATGAGTGAACCTTGTAAAAGTATTGTCTTCTTCATCATTGTGAAATCGCTTAAGGAAGTCTTCTGTAAACATTTGCCAATTTATGGATAATCTATTGGTTTTCTTAAACCACCAAGTGAACCAATCGTACGCATCACCTTCTAAGTACAAGGATGCCATTGATATTTTTCTAGTTCATTAGTAGGTGGGTTCATAGCTAAGATTCCTTCCATTTTATTAACCCTTGTGATAGATTTCCGGTCGTCCAATCCATCATACTTAGGAAGCTCAATCTTGATATTATTGCAGTGACCTGTGTTATCTTGATGTCTCTAATAACCTGCATTTGGGTCTTCGGGGCTTAGTGGTGGTTTTCTATTTTCTAATGGTTGTGTTGATAACGTGTCTAGCCTTTTTGTTAGGTCAATGAGTCTGTGTGTAATCACAAATTATGTCCATTACTTCTTCCTTGTCCTCGGTCCTTTTTCTTGATTCCCCTAACCAACAACCTTTAGATTGTTTCTTCTGCCTTGTTAATTATCTTGGTGAAAGGATTATTCATGATCTCAATTAATTTATTTAATTTGCTGCTTAATGCTTTTAGTCCATCCTCCAATCTTTTTTTACTATTTTCAACATTACTGAAACGATGTCTTACATTGTTAACTTCATTTCTATATCAGTTTTAGTTGGCATGTAATTTGTTGTTATTAACCATTTTGGGGGTTAGGTTTCTTTGTGGACCCCATAGTTTTCCTTTATAATTTGACATATAAGTCAATAATTAAACAAAAAGAAAAAAATGACTTTTTTATAAATAAAAAGGTAACTTTTAAAAACAATAAAGTTTTTAACCTATCTTATTTTATTTTTATTATGTCACCTTAATTTTAATTGAGGGCACACTTATTCACTCGAAAATGCAAACTCAAAAGAAATTTAAATTAACGAATGAATATGGTGTACATAGAGGTCGTGACTATACAAAGTTGATTTAATTGTAAGGTGCATATCTACGGGAAAAAATGCCATGTGGGACATACGAATGCAGAGAAATTTCACAACTGTCTACATGTGTACAAATTTGAAGAGGCGGGTGGCGCAACTTCTGAATGGCAGCTGGAGAAGTGGCAAGTGGAATGACGGTTGGAGTACAGATGCGAATTGTACAACAATTGTGCTACAAATGTTACAGAATAGAAGTAGGGAGCACAGACGGTATAAATGTGTACAGACACTGACAATTGACAGATTGAGACGTATGGATTGTAAAGATGTATGGGAGTATTTGTTGGTACCAAGATGGTTACAGATTGTTAACCCACCAGATTTTGTTGATTACTTGTGGTCGTCGATTATTTGGCTATGATACCAATGTAGCATCGGAAGCTACAATAAACATAATTGTTATGTAATTGAATAAATAAACATGTATTGAATGGATGATAAGATGATAAAATACCTTCATGATGTTTTACCTATATAGGTATTGACTAGTCACGAAGATGAACAAGTATGTCTCTTGACCTTTCATTAAATACTAATTATAGTTATTAATTGTTATTTACTTATTATTTATTATCATTATGATTATTATCAATAATAGTCTTTATTTATATTTGTTACAAACCCTCATAGTTTGCATAATCTCAAGAATATGTTCATAGGTTATCAACCAAAACATAATTTACATACCAAAAACCCCACATGGCTCTCAACATTCTCACCTGACCCAATGTGAGTGTTATAATCTTAGAAATTAATTTAAATCTAGGTATAACCATATCATCTTGATTGACACTAAGTAAAATGAAATATTTATATAAATACCTAGTAAGATTCTCTATTTAAAATAAAATAATATGAGTGTCTATTACTATATTAAATACTCCAACATGTATGTTATAATCTTGTTAGAATATGTATTTAACTAATATTGATTTTCTATTTATAAGTTTATCCACAAAGTTATTTTAATAAGTTTGATAATTGTTTACGAAACTATATAACAAGTTAGTTGTTCAAAATTCATTGGTTACAATTAACAAATGACTAACTCAATTATAAATTATGAATGACATAATTTGTTATTTGTAAGAAGAAAAATAAATATTTTTAAAACATAATAACTATGAAAAACTTAAGATATACATAATTTAGTACAAGTTTCAAAAATCATTTATTATATTTCTATCAAAAATCATTTATTATTTTTCTACATATTTTAATATATCTATATTTTGATGAGTAAAATCATTTATTATATTTTTACATTTACATATTTCTATATTTTGATATATTCGTTTCTCTTGTGTAAAACAATTTTGATAAGTCCCATAACAATCACATGCATATGTAATATCAATAAATAATATAGGACATGTTTTCAACCTACTTATAAGGTTAAAATTGAAAATCCACCTCTACCCAAAAGTCTCTTAGCTATTATGGAAAATTAAAACCAAAGAGAAAATCCAAAATCCACATTTCAAAAGCAACTAATTTGATAAAAATTGTGAATCATATTATTTCCACGTAAAACCACAAACACAATTAAAATTATACTCGAGCCACAAAAAAAATTGGAAAACCAGTGTTGGAAAAAAAACATGTGCACAAGAGGAGGTCGCCACATAAATGTTGGTGTTTGCATCCAGTGCTCCTAGTGAGTTTCGTGACATAGGTTAACCCCCTCTTGTTGATCCTAACTTTGGTTATTGTAGCGGAGATTAATGCCTACGAGTTTTGGTCTAACGGAAATCATATTCCAATAACTGGTATCGGAGTGACAGGTCTCGAGTTCAAAACTTACCCGAGTAACGCTAGGGCAATATTGTTGGCGTTTGCATCAAACAGTCCTTGTGAGTTTTGCAACATGGGTTGACCCCCTCTCGTGGATCCTAACTTTGGCGATTGTAGCAGAGATTATTGCCTATGGGTTTTGGTGTAATGGTGATTGTACTCTAACAAGAAAGCCTATCCATAGTAAATTGTAATTAGTAAATACCATCTATTAATGAAATACCATAAGTTGATAGGGAATACCAAGGGTCAATACCATAACAACTCCAAACCATGAATAGAGACACCACATCTACTGACAATATGGCAAATACCTCAAGCATGTTAGGTTTTTACTCAAATTATGAGATAGCCATTGGCTTTGAAACCAAATGTGATGCTTTGTTTTCCCTATTTAGGTATTTTTCAGTTATTTCATAATTATAACCATTTTTATTCATTTGCAAGAAAAAAAGAGATAAATAATATTTTTTGCATCTCGTGGAGAGTCTGTGGTGTGTGAGATATTAGTGTCTACGTTTCGAGCCATCCTTGGCTTGTCTTCAGGACAATAGCGATGTCTGAGAGGATATTTTAACCTCCAAGTCCTATAAATATAGAACAGTCCATAAGTGTGGCCGACTCCAGGGTTTTTAGTTTTGGGTTAAAAATTAGTTTGTTTTTTATTAACTTCAGGCTCATGTCCAAATGTGTTTATTTCTAGTTATATTTATTATATTTTATTAGTTTTTAATGTTAGTTTTGTACCTAAGGAAGTGTTCCCCTAGTGACTTTTGCCTTAGTCACTTAGAGAGAGGACATAAAGTGACACTTGCATTAAATGACTTAAGTAAAAGCATTTAATTTGACTTTAGAGCATTAAAGTCACTTTGATAAATTTAAGTGGGTGAGTGAAACTAATATTTTAGAAATAAAATATGAGTATTTAATTTCAACCCTTGATCTAATTTAATCTCCATCTTTAGATTAGACTCACCCTAGGGTTTACTCAAAAAGGCAAGGGAAAGGCATTTTGCCTCACTTTTGCAAATTGAAGTGAGAAGAGAGAGCTGAGAGAGAGATTAGAGAAACTTTCCATTTTTTCTTGAGCAAGAGAAAAAATTTGCAGCACGTAAATCGAGGGAAAGGACAGCAGCAAAGAGGGCACAAAAATCGAGGAGAAGACAATAGCATTTATTGCTGGTCCATACGGTACGGTTTTTTAGGCAGCGGGCACATTTTTCGAGACAAATTTTTGGGCACAATTTTCGAAAAAAAATTCTTGGCAATGGATTTTGAGGTACGTACAGTCAGTCCATATGATACATTCTGTACACTCCGTATAGTGTCATGAAAATCGAGGCAGAAAACAAAGAAAAAAAATCTGAGTTTGATTTTTTCCTGTTTAGCGCAGAAAACGAGGCAGAAATTTTATCTTCCGGGTTGAGATAAATTGGTCTGAATATTTTTGAGTTTTGTTGTAAATTTCCCTATAATAAAATCTTTCTCTCTGACTAGTTTTTCCCTAGTGGGTTTTTCCAGGGCCATTGGCCAAAAATCCTAGTGTTCTGTGTGATTAAATGGCGTGCTGATTTTTATTTACTGTCACTGAAAAAGATTAGTTACAGTAGTGTTTTAAGTCTGAAAAAGTTTGTTTATTTCCAACACTTTATTTTTCTGAGAATGTCATAAACAGAGATATAATTTTTACTTAAAACCAGTAGCCGAAAACTAGTGAAAAATCTACATTTATTCCCTTTTTATTATAAATATCCTATGTCTAATAAATCTTCATGTTTAATTTACAATTGAGATGGAGGAGAGTAATTTCCTTCCCTTTCTTGATACATTGTTCATTAGAAAGCAAGACAGGGGCGTATGCCATAAAGTCTACAGAAATAAAACCCACACTAAGCAATATCTCCACGCTCTCTTTCACCATCATCCACAACAAAAAAATGGGAGTCTTGAAACACACTGATCACCAGGGCCATAAGGATTTCGGATATATAGCACATAGAAGCTGTGAAAGAACACTTACATAATGTTTTCTTAAGTAATGGGTATGACAGCTCAAATCAGGTGAGGTTTTGCCAAAGCTGAAAACCCCAAAGATTACGAAAAGGAAAAGAAGGTGGGGGAACACAAGGATTTTCTTCCATACATACAAGGAGTAACAGACAAGATAGAAAAACACTTGAAGAACAGAAGCATTGACTCTGTGTTCTCACCCTTAATAACATCAGAAAGCTCCTGAGATCAGTTAAATACCCCATAGATCCAACCCTAAAAAAGGGGTTTATATGATTACATGTGAATGTGGGAAATCCTATATCAATGAAACAGGGATATCCATTCGAACCAAGGTTAAAGAACACTAGATTGGCATCTGTCTAGATAGAACGCATAAATCTTCATTCTCGAAACACTTTCAATGCACAAAACACCCAATCAAGATAGAAGACATGAAATTTCTTGCTCATGTGGATAATTGGTCCTTAAGAAGAATTAGGGAGGCTATTGAAATCGTGAAAACCCCCAATTACTTGAACAGGGATGACGACTTGACCATCAGCAGATCGTGGCTTCCAAACCTCACTAAATTAGATCCAACCAATAAACACTAAATTAATTTATAAACATTAAGATAGCAATTAATAATCCAAATTGATAAACTCAAACCTATAAAAGCTAACATAAAACCTAAAAGTTTCAACAACTTAAAAATGATAAACTTCTTGATTAAAAAACACTAAAATTAACATAAAAGAGAGAAACTATTAATATAACACACACACATATATATTAATATAAAAAATATAAAAAACAAAAATTATTAAAAACAAAAATTATTAATATAGCGTAGGATAATATAAATAATAATTGGTTAAATACGCAATATTACAAAAATTATAATAATTATAAAGTTTTAAGTAAAATAAATTTGAAAATAATAAACTATAATAAAACATAAATAAAATAATTAAAAATTAATAATGCATAGGATATTAAATAAGACATTATGAAATTATTAAGACAAGGGTTTTAAATTTATTAGACATAGGATAATAAAATTAAGATTAATTATTAATGGAATTAATTAGAAAACAGAAATTATTAAACATGAAGATTTATTAGACATAGGATATTTATAATAAAAAATGGATTAAAAAATAATAAAATATAACTAGAAATAAACACATTTGGACATGAGCATGAATTTAATTAAAAACAAACCTAACTTTTAACTTAAAACTAAAAAACCCTAGAGTTGACCACACTTTGCCATCCTCTTTACCATCGCTATTGTCCTGAAGATGAGCCAAGGGTGGCTCGAAACATAGACACTAATCTCTCACACATCACAGACTCTCCACAAGATGCCATGAACTTCTACTACGGATTCTCAGCCAAAACCAATAATATTTTTCTAAATATAAGCATGCATATTTACTTATCATTTATTTTATTTCAATAATATTTATATCCTTGATATTTATTGTAAGAATAACGTAAGCACCAAATGCTTATTTGATACAATAGTGCGTGTTGGCCTCTTAGAGGGTACACTTGCTCACTCGGATAGAGAGGAAAATCTTATGGTTACTTCCCACAACCTATCAGGTATTAAGCTCACATTGACCTCATTTCTGTGGCAACCCCACATGTTCCCAACATGGAAAACTAGTCATCTCGTACATGACCTCTCCCATAAACCCTCTGTTTTCCTTGTGGAAAACTTCCTCCAATGTACCTATGCAACCAAATAATTCATTTTAAATAGTATGTGAGATTCGAATGTTGAAAAGTAACAACCCTTTACTTTTACATCATAACTTTTTATTATTACACAATTTTGTTTTGCCTTTTTACATATTATTCTTATCACTTATTACTTTTTATTTATTATTTTGATTACCTTTTATTTATAGTATTGTTATCACACAATTTGTAGCTACCCACTAAAGGTATCATATCCAGGATGGTAGAGGTGAGGTAGCTAATCGGTGACAACACAAGGGCCTCATCCTCTACGGATGAAGGGTAGTTGTCACACCGGACGGGCTCTTGTCATTTTAGATCACTTCGAAAAATGGCCAAGGGGGAGACCCTACTAACCTAATAGGGCTAGCGAACCTACTCAAGACACTCCTAGGGGTAAGCAATGGGTAAAATAGTAGAGATAATGAGTGAGGGAGACCTAGATCTAGGAAATATTTGTGATATAGGAGTTCAAGTGAAGTTGGGGAAGTTTAGATAATAGGTACATGGCTCAACTTGATAAGAAATATACCACAATGAGTTAAGCAAAGTAGATCCAGGAAGATATAGCCACATACAAGAGAATCCTAATGGGACCCACCTAGGGTTTATGAAAAAGTGGGCATGTTGGACCCAAAAGAGTAGATCGAGGAAAGGAGTGACTGGATCGAGACACTTGAAGGATGGATCTGTGAAAATCAAGTGGGTTCAAGCATACCCAACTGATAGATCTGAAAAATTCGACCACCCACCCAAAGGGGCGCCTCACCTAGAGAGACTAGTGCTAGATCTTGAGGCAAATGGAGTTTGATTTACGTGAAATTTGAGATCTAGGATTTATTCAGCAATCTCCAAGTGGGTTTTGATGGTCATCATAAAAAACTCACCTAGTCTATCAAATATACAAAACTAGTATGTTAAGAAAGTGTTTTGATGGACAAATGGATGAAAACATTGAACAAACAATACTAACCTTTCATATCGTACCTAAAAATACTTGTGGCCACCTTGGATGTCGATGATCCTTCCACTTGGTTACAACTTCTAGCAAGATCCAACAAGAAACATAAGTAAAACGCCCAAAGAAGGAAGTGTGCCCCCTCTTCTCCACTTGCAAAATCAAACTATCGTTGGACACAATGGTCACATTGAGAGGGGGGTGAATCGGTGTGTGAGCAATTTAAACTTTTTCACCTTCAATTAATCAATCAGAGTTTATCAACCATTATGTTATGAATATCATCATCATCCAAATCATACGCACAATAATCACATCATAAAGAGACACAAGGATATATGTAAGGTTAACTTTATTTATTTGCAATGGAAGACTTCAATCTCCGCGATTACAACCAACACCAATTGATGAGAAGAGCACCAACTCTTATAATAGGACCCAGCCTGGTTTTCTTAGCTCCAACTAAGAAAGGGTTGAGGAATCCAATCCTCAGGTGCAAGACTCAGCTTGCATCAATCTCTGCTCATGTATCTCTACATATCAACACCTTAGTCCACAATCCAACTCAATCGACTGCTCATTAGAGGAAATTTGGGGTCTAAAATGGGCCTCATAAGAAAACGTGCCAAAATAAGTTTTTGTGAGTTGGAATTCAAGAACCAATAGAATTTCAATA